>JAHLMG010000038.1:0-20000 GCA_019914985.1 Auriscalpium microsporum
AAGTTTCCCTAATTAATTTGGGGGGAAGCAGCTAATAGACCTGTAGCTAATGGATTAGCAGCACATTTTCCCTCATTAGGGCTCATTAGGGGCGGGGGGGTCCCAGATGACGGCGCGTGTCGCTGTCGAAGGAGCTCGCTGCGCGCGCCGCCGTGCCCTCGACCACGGACGGCACGCACACATACTTTGTCGGGCAGCGCTGGTGAGCAATAGCTGGGTGACTGGCGATGGAAAGGGCTCTGGGCACAGCTTTGACGATGCGACGGTGCAGACCAGGATTGGGTCCGTATTGGTGCGATATGAAGACGAGGACACAGGCCCGGACTTCTGGAGCTCGCTGTTGAGGCCTCTGGAGGCTGCGTTGTGCTCGGGTCTGTCAGGTTCGCTTTCGTGGTCCGTGGTTTCTGTGCTCATGCGATTTCTGTCACCGTGTTCCCGTTCTGCTCTGGTGCACTCGTGTTTCTCGTGTGTTCTCACCCTCGTCGGCTCTCTCATTTTTTCATATCAGTGCTACATAGAATCATGTAATTATCTAGTAATGGAGTTAGTGCTTCGATGTCCTTGCAAGCCCCGCAATCTCTTGAAACCACTGCATGCCCTTGAAGACTCTGCAGGGTCTTACCGTGCCTGGTGCCGCTTATAACCCGTTGCCAGCGCTGGCAGGCAAACGAGTAACGCAAGGCTGGTGGTGGCTGGCAGCCGCTTACAAGCCACTCTTAGGAATCTTATGGAGGGTTACAGCCATAAGGGCTTTAAGTTAAGTAATTGCAAGCGGGTCTGCCGGCTGATATTCGAGACCCGAATCTTGCGGCGCTGGGCCGCCTTGTGAAGGTTATAACTGCCTACAACCGGCCATAATTCCCTTGCACATTTGCTGATGACTATAGAGAGTTAAGAAAACTATGGAGATTATGTAGAATATTCAGAATTGAGTATCTGGATCTGGTATGTGTGAAAAGAGTGTCAATCATTGTCTGAATCCAAGTCCGAGGCCATGTCTTCAGGGACATCCTCCGAAGCCTCATCACAACACTCACTATCTTCTCCCTCTGCCGTATCTCTCGATATGACGGCTGATATAGCGGTCCACTGCACCGGAAAGTGCTTCCCGAACATCTGCTTTGTTCTTGAGGTGGGACTTCAGCGGGATTTCCTTGTCCCACTGACGGAGGCACTCGAGCTGTTCCTTCAGCTCCGGCACCTTCATCTGGTCGAGAGCCTTCGGATCAATGACAACCTGAACCTTAGATAGGCGCTCCTGGTTCTCTGCGGCCTTCTTCTCACGCGCAGCATCTTTCTTGTGCTTCGCATCCACTAGCCGTTGGTCAAACTCGACTTGAGCCTGACGCCGAGTTGCCTCGAGCCCGCTACTGTCAATCTTGCGTGCTTGCCTGCGGATATATTCATAGTCCTCGTTGATAAGCAGTGCTTGCATGAAATCTTCAGTGCCGTTCTGATGATACATTGCTTGAGCATTGAAGTTGTGCAGTGTCGCGGCTGGTTTCTGACGAGCAAAAACACGGTATGCCCCGAGAATACCTTCGTTATGGTCATTCGTCGCAGGAATCCATGCCAGCTCACGCTCCGACGCCGTCGCCTGATCAATCAGACCCCCGGGAGCGAATTCCGACTTGCTGGGAGTGGGCTGACGCGTAGCGTGGCAGTACGATTCCGCTCTGAGGGGGTTTCTGGTTACATAATTAAATATATACTCAAATAATAGTCTTGAGACACTACTGGACACTAAAATGCAACTGGTACCAAATTTAAGTGATGGTGGGCAATACTGTGCACTGGAGGGCATTACAATTTACATAAGTTGGGTGTGCAGCTGCAGCTGAGGTGGTTGTTGTGATATCAAGAGCGATGACATCATTTCGGGCTCTAATTGAAAACCCGGAGTGACATCATCGTATTTCTGCCTGTGTTGTCTAGTGCGACTCAGTTGTTGCAACATCACTGTTCTGCAACTTCTGTATATGTTGCATGGCCTAGTAATCACTGTATTTAGGCAATCATTTGTGTATATTGTGTGGAGCAAATGAGGAGGGGTAAAGTCGTGAGTTGACATAGCGTGGGAGTGGATTTCCCAAAAAGGCGACACAGATGATCGTTGCATGGGGTCGAAAAACGCTGTATATGGATGACATAAGCAACGATTCGTAGGAATCGTAAAGAGAAGCACTCCCATGTGGTAAGTGTCCCTTCCAGGAAGGCGACCAGAATCGGTTCGAGGTGTGGTAAGCGTGGCGACAGCTCTTGGATCGCAACGAACAGCTTCGGAGTTGACCACTCCTCGCCGTCCAAGGCCGCCGTTTGTCCCGCAGCGGTTGGATCAAGCAGCAGGTGAGGATTGTCGATGAGGTTTTGTATATGTGCCCGGAGCTCACAATGGAATGGCCCTAGATCAAGGGCATTCTTCTGCTCGATGCCCTCGGACCCACGAACTGTGCGACTGTAGGGCTCCGCAATGGCCTGCCCATAGAGAGCAAGGACAACGAGCTCGGTGAGGGTAGCTGGATCATGTAGAGCCTTGTATAGGTTGAATTCCATGTGGTTAAAGGCTCGTTTTTCCTTCTTATCCCGGACAAGCTCGAGGAAACTGATGTACAGTTCCAGATGGATGATGAGCTCCTCCGCGCCTTTGCAATAGGTTCCAAAGCGGGTGTTAAAGACGTCGGGGAAGGTGCGTGCGGCGCCTCCGAGGTGCTGCTGCATGTAGAAGCGGTGCGTATTCTGTTGCCCCTTCTTGTCGTCCTTGTGATTAAAAATTGCGCCCGCAAGGCTGACAGCTTTGACTCCCCCGCGGCTGGAAATCGCCGCTGCGCGCTGCTCGGCCGCGGTCGGATTATCCCCTCGACCGCCACCAAGCTCCAGTGTCGCAGCATTGTCCTTGTTCGCAAGGAGGACTGGCCGCTCGAATCCCAACGCCTCCCACGCATTCTGCATTGCCTTGTCACCTCCTCGCACGGAGTTAAGATCCTTGTGCATGCAGCATCCGGCCCATATCATCTTCGTGAGTGTTTGCCGCTCAGCTTCAGGGAGACCATCAAACGCCTGCATCCCGATGCGGCAAGCAACTGACCGCATTGTCTCAGCATCGCAGACTGCCTGCTCGCGACTTGACAACGCTTCCCAGGCCAATATACCGCCCGCGGCAGCAATCTCGTTCCACAGTGCTTCCGCCAAGATGGGACGCATTTCATCAAAGGTCTCCTTGAGCATCGACTCGCCGATTCCCACCTTGATGGCTTCCTCCTTCCACGCATTGATACCATGGTGAGTCTTCTTCTGGTCGAAAGCATGGTCGCCACTCATCCCTGCGACTTTGTGCGCAACATCATCCGGCCGGAGCTGACTGTCCAGCCGCTTTGCCAGCGGGCTCTCTGAGAAGGTGCTTGTCATATCAAGCACCTTGTCCTTCCAGCCCTGCAACTGCGTGTCGCTGCTGTGGTCAACGGCTGAGTCGACGCCGAGCAAGCGGAGAGTTTGTGCGATGGGGCTGCGGAGGGATCTCCGTATGAGCCAACTTTTATGGCAATGTGTCATGCCTCGAAGTTGGTATGCCGGTGCGACGTCCCATCTCCACTTAAGGTAATGCCTGTCACATTTCAATCAGCACTCGTTGCGTGGAGATGCACTGATCTCTTACTTTCAGCTTGATTAATCTCATATCCGAGCTGCATTTGCGCAGCAACGCCGCCCTCGGTAATGGAACGAGACACGCTGCGGCGGCTCATGGACCGGTCAACCGACACTCCGAACGTCTTTGCAACCTGTGAAATCATGGCCGCGACGGAAGCACGAGCGCAGCCGTTCTTCACAAGGGTTCGTGCGAGCGCTCGGGCTTGAGGCGTGTAGGCTCCTCCGCATGTGAGCTTTTTTTTTTTTTTTTTTTTTTTTTTTTTTTTTTTTTAGAATCAAGTTTATTGTCTACCCGGGGCACATGGCCCCATGCGAGACATATCGTGTGTATGTAAGCCCCCGCTTTGGGAAGCCATTACTCGAGGGATGTGGATGACTAACGCCGGATGGACTAAGCATGGAGGGGGTGTGTAACGTAAGATTACACCGAGGGGAATCCCCGAGACCTGTCAGCTTCTATAAACTCCACCATCTATTCCCGCACCACCGACTTGCCAAATCCAGACCCCTTCCTAACCCTAGCCCGGACTGACATCGGGCAGCGCCTCAACGCAGTGCGTAACCCTAACCTCCCTCATTCTCCTGGTTACACTCCCCTGGCCGTGTCACCCCGGGACCCAACCGGGTGTGGGAACTGCGTCCAGCTCCGCACTGTGATCGGTGCAGGCCTGGCTACGCCAAGTAAGGAAATTAGTATGAAACGCTGGGAGAGTGTGCACCGAAAGCAGGTAACCAGGTTATTAGCAAGGAAATGAATATGAGAAGAGTGGGTAGGGATTTCTGGTTTCGGATACCACCCGGCCCCGGTTCCAAGTGAGAGAAGTCCCACGGAGTGTCTAAAATGTGTCTCCGTGGGTGTGGGGACAGGGGATCGAACCCACAGAGGGACCTCGCCGTGCGGGAATTACCCCGACAACTCCCCCCAGGATGCGGTAATGCCCACTACACCACCGCGCCCCCATGTGAGCTTTCCCGACTTTGCTTCTTTAAGCGTCTTCTTGATTGCCCTCCGAACAGCCTTCTGTTGAGTCTTGGGTGCCCTACTAACTTTCATTTGCAGGCCCCGGATTTTGCGGCGAAGCTCGTCGAGAAGTATCTTCTGTGCTGCCGAGATCTTCTTGGTTTCTTGGAGCTCGACCGCCGCAACATCGTTTGCCTGGACTGCTTGGCGCAGATCTTCCTGGAGCTCGGAGACCTGGGCTTTGGCTCGCTTGAAACGTGCATCGGTGCATTGATTTTTCCGCCTTTCAGTACGCACAAGCTTATATGTGCTGGACAGGGTGAGAGATGGAGGAGGCTCGGCGGAGCTTTGCACAGCTGAGAGCGCACTGGTGAGAGATGATTTGTCTTTCTTAAGCTGCTTAACATCCCCACGCAGCTTATCCAACTTCTTTGCGCTCAAACGGAGCTGTGTTGTCGCGATCTGAAGCTGGAACTCCGCAGCCTCGAGGCGCCGGTCCCTCGAGATGCTTGTATCTAAATTCTGTACGTACAAAACAGCAGTTTAGTGATGGAAATGGCATAGGAGCTTTCTTTGCGCACCTTGGTGGATGCCCTGCGTGTTCTTCGAGCCACAGGTGAAGTGTTCTCGACTGCCTCCAACTCATTCTCCTTGCCCCCTCGACGCAGCTGCGAAAGCTTCTCCAGGTGCGCTTTCTGGGCAGGACTTCGAGTTCTTCGGGTATAACGGCTTGAATGGCGCGCCATGGCCAACAGATGCACTCTAATTTGTACTGGTGTGTCGTCCCGGGCTGTTGAATGAGGGTGTGCCGAGATTCAGACTAGTATGAGCCTAGTAAATGCACACCCCACTCTCAGTAGCTGGTACTGCAGAAAAACACAAAGCACTTACATATCTTGATATATAAATATAATGAGTGTGGATTTTGATGATGGAGACTGTGTAGCGAGGGTGTTCAGCAAGTCGACGACGGGCGCTTATGCATCTGGCGCGTCTGTGGCTGAAGACCGCCCGAGAAACCGCGCATCCTCCGCATGCGAAGCCTCTCTCCTCAACACTGCACTAGGCTCCCCTCGTTTTTTTTGCAGAATTCTACCCTGCATGTACCTTCACAGTTTCTCTGCAGAAAATCCATTGATTTCACACTCTGAATGAACAAACGAGTCGATTTTCCGACCATTTTGGTCATATCACTTTCATCCCGTCGTGTCTGGCATTTCTGTTCCAAGAATATGTAGAGTAGCATACAATATACCAGTGACACGTGGAATCTGTAAGATTCCTTATGTTGTGAAGTCATAATCCTTCGCGCCGCGAGCCGTTGATTTTGGGTCACTGGCGAGGCGCGGCTTCCTCACGTGACTGTTTCTCAGGTCCTGGCGGGCGTTGCCCATCCCCACTCTTCACGGCATCAAACAACGTTGTGTTGGACAGATCGCCCCCAACGGCGAGCGCCTCCAGATGCGCCGATGCTAGGGATGTCAGAAGGGGCGGCACGTCCCCCAAAATATATGCACGTCCCACTTACGCTGCAGACGAGTGTTCGCAATCGCCATGTCGGCGGTCAAAGACAGATCTCCAAAACCCTAGTATCCTCTTGCTCACGTTTCCGCTCCACTTCCGGAGCGCGCGACCCCGGCTATCTCTGCAAGCCGCGCTGCCCACCATGCACCTCGTCTCATCCACGTGCTGTACGTTGAAGACGACTTGGCAGGCTCTGCGAGAGCGCAGAATTTCTCTTCGCATGGGGTACCTATTCACGGTGCGTCACTTTCAAGGAACTCCCGGTTATATTTTGATAGCTAACGAACCACGCAGCGAGCAGTATGTTGCGGGTACCGTATGGTGAGGTCTTCGCTAATATTTTAAAGTCTAGGGTGAGTTTATATCGTTCAGCCCGTGCGCAGCAACGACCTAACGGCCTCCGGTGAGGAATGCTCATTCGCACATGGGGAGACTATCTATCATCACGGGCAAATGCAGGGTTGTAAGCAGGGATGCTTGGTCTACGGACGGTATGGCCCTGTCTACGGGTAAATACTCCTTACCTCCTACCTCCTAGTCGGGCACCGAGTTATACGACATTGTAGCACAGAAAATACTTGGACCCTTATATGCCAATTTCCATGCTCCTTCAGAGCGTCGACTCCGAGCACCGCGTGCGTACGACGAAGACACCAATAATTCATTGCTCCGGAGGTCCCCTGCCAAAACGAATACAAATGAAAACGAAAATGTGGTAATGTACTCGTAGCCTGCAAATGCGGATAACTCCTGTGCGCGGCAGCATTCAGAATCCCCCTAATTGATACAATGCGGTAGTCATATGTGGTGAGATGGATTGGGCACAAGATCTGCGCGCAATTTGTCGTGAGTCGGAGAAAGTGCGTGAGCGTATGCAAGAAACTCACGATATGCAGTGATATTAGCTTCCAGGACGTGCTGCCTGGCACTGCGTGCGGGCGTGGTGCGCGCGCTCAGGCAACGACGCAGCTGCCGGAGCCGCCGGAGCCTCCGGTCTCGGCCTCCACGGGGGTCGCGCTGGGAGCAGCCTCGATGGGCGCGGCGGGGAAGAAGTACTGGAGGAAGGAGTCCATTGCAAGTAAAAAGAGAGAGGGCGGGTGAGAGAAGAGGCGGTGGATTGGGCTGAAGAAGGCGAAGAACCTGCTGGACATACGGGAGCGCGGCGCGGTATTTATACGTCGCTGGCCAGGGTGGATGCGTCGGGCTGGTTCTCCGTGCGGGTCCCCAGAAGACCACCAGTCCATGTAGTCTAATAAGAAATAAGACCGGTAGTGACCGGTCGGAACATTTCAATAATAGACCAATAACAAATGGATTATATAATCAACATATAAAATGAGTCAGGGGTAAAAAAATGTCGCGATGCTATTGGATACGGAAAAATCGGCTAAAATCGGCTAAAATAGTGAAAAATTCAGTTGGCATTGGTTCCCACGGGTACGGGACGTAAACGAATCATTTTAAATGGTTACCGGTACTACGATTAGCTGCCCGTAGGGCTTGGAAAAATAGGGAGAAATCGGGAAAAATTGGAATATATCTGGGGACATCACGTGCTAGCCGATATCCGCTCCCACGCGTTGAAATGTTCCCACGGCCCCAACAAATGTCATTTTTGATCATTTGCGCTGCTATATAATCCTCTCTGTAGGCCCTGGGAAGACCCACTGACAACAATACAGTACATGTATGATTTAGACTTACACATAGACCATATATACAGACTGTCCTAGGCCCAGTCTATTGGACTGCAAGCCGGACGGAACCACAACCCAGGAGAGTATCTGATAAGGAATATCCTGCAGTCATGATCTTCTTTACCTAAGCTACCCAAATCTGCACACAGATAGCTCTCAATGCTTTAAGACTTATAGTATTTTTTTCATGACCCAAGCCCCCCTTCAATTATTCTCAAACACATTTTCTTTAGTATTTATGCTGTTGGAATAGTATTAATACCCACATTTTGACCACTTTTGCATACATTTGGCATGGTCTGACTGCTGTAGATACCCAGTCAAAATGAAACTACCCTCTCACATTATATTCTATATTTAGCATGGTATTGTTTGAAGTCATTGGAAGACTGCATTCAACACATGTATATTCATTATTTACCAAAAGAATGGAGTGTGCCTAATAGCTCTCCAGAATTTGGTCAGTAAAATCCCCAAATATTTCAGAGGACTTGAAGACCATGCCCCACCGACCCCTGAAGGTATCAAGATTCTTCAAAGAGGAGTGGTAGATGTTACTGTACTTCCACTCTGATACAGCCTCTACTAGTATTAGTACTGTCCTTGTCCCAGATGCATGTGCAATAGCAAATGGTCCTTTCTTTTTCCAGCGAACCATCACTTGTGATATGAGCTTAGTCAAGCATAAGCCTATGCTAACTGAGAACCAAGCCATTCATATGTACTTGTACAAGCCTGGGACCATCCTATATCTTAGAGGCTGTATCAGAGTGGAAGTACAGCAATATCTACTAAGTCTTTGTATGATTTTAATACTTATAGGAGTTGGTGGGGCATGGTCTGTGAGTGCTCTGAAATATTGGAGGATTTTAAAAACCAGATCTGGAGAGCTATTAGGCATACTCCATTATTTTGGGCCAAAACATATAAATGATGAATATATATGTGTTGAATGCAGCTTACCAATGACTTCAACAAATAATATGCTAAATATGGAATATAATGGTAGAGACTAGTTACATTGTGACTGCGTATCAATGAGGGACCCTCCGGTCCCACTTGGTGTACTTCGCAGGGACCCTGTAGAGCACCGCACATACCCCGTGGGTAGTGTTGCCAAAGTTCAGTTCGGTTCGGTTCAGGCCAAAATTTTCCGAACCCTGAACTGGACCTTTGGTTCGGTTCACAAAATTTCTGAACCTTGAACTGAACCACACTGAACCGGTTCAGCCGGTTCGGTTCAGGTTCAGACCCCCAGTGAACCTTGAACCATTTTCCGAAGGTCTGTAAATCAGGCCTATACAGTATCTATCATCTTCCCATACTTAAACACATAGCCACTTCATCATATATATGCTATATACATTGGTCTATAACATTATGGGCATAAAACAGCTAGTCCTCCTCATCAGAGAAAGAAATAACATGCTTGAGGGCATCAGTAGATGCCGAGAGGCGCCCGCCTCGATACGCAGCCTTCAGAAGCTGCAAGGCTTCAAATGACTCGGCATTCAAACGGTTGCAATGTTTAGTATCATCAAGAGCGCCAGATGAGAACGCACGCTCAGAGGCAGTAGCTGACCCCTGAATGGCAAGATAGTCTCTAGCCATACGAGACAGCGTTGGATACTGGACCATGTGTTTCTAAAGGTGTGTCAGTGCAAAGGTACAATCAGTTATAGAATGTGTACTCACACCCCACCAGGCAACAACATTGTCCGTGGTCTCAAGCGGGCTCTTCAGGTACAAGCGCAGTTCCTCTCGAGGGTCCGCGCTGGCTAGATCAGCGGCCTTGCGTGCACGAATAGATTCACGCATCCATCCAGCGCCATACTGGGTATCTCTGGCGGACTCTACAGACAATGATTAATGCTGTTTCCCAAATGATCACAAACAAAGACATACATGTAGACGGCGTAGCCACTGGAGGTACTACTGAAACCGGAGCTCGAGTGGTCTTCTTGTAACGGTCAAACTAGAGATGGATCAGAACACATTGAGTTATACCAAAAAAGGCATACCACAATGCGTAATTGATCCATAGCAATTTCATAGAATTCCTCATCCCAATGAAGCTCTGCATATGCAGTCTTAACATTGGGATCAAGCACTAGAAGAATCTACAGTTAGAGCAAAATATCTCAACGAAATAAAGAGGAAGCTCACCAAGAGCAATGAAGTATGCATCAGACTCATCAGTACTGCGATACCACTTGACGAGGTTGGCCAAGCCAGCATCAATGTGTGGAGCCATCTCCGCATACTTAACATCAGTAGAGAGCGACTCCCATGCCTGCTGAAGGCATTCAAGGATGGGAATAGCACGCCAAAGGGTTGGGTTTGTTGTCGATGAGAAGGTCTGCGTGGCACTCGCAGGTTCCTGCAGTAATGTCAGCAACCATCAAATACAGAGGTGAACATATGCGCACTTACTCGAAGAACATTGCGCATAAGCTCCAGCTTCTCCCAGTCCTTGGCGGTGAGCCGGTAGTCATAGTACATCTTCTTCTTGAGCAATGGGACTTCATCACTATCATTGGCAAGACGAGTGAATCGGTTGATACCCTAAGAAAGACGTGAGTACTTATTGAAGAAATGAAGAAAGTGGAGTTACCTTCTTATAATCCAAGAAGCGGTCTGTGAACTTGTAGAGCGATGCCCAACGTGTTCGCACCCATAGCAGAAGCTCGCGAGGTTCAAGGCCCTCCTCGACGCAGACCTTTCGGAAGAAAGCACGCGCCTGTGGAGACGCACGGATCTGTGAAAGGTAAGGCAATTAGATCAGGTATGCCCTCAGCGACATATGCGTACCTGCTTCACCAGTGCAAGCGCCTTGCCAAGGGTATCGGCCAGCTCAAATTCCACATCATCTTCATCATCACCTGGCTCGCCACCAGTGGCATCAATCTGCAACGCACCCAGCTCGGCGTCAAGCTGGTTGAGCTCCGCATCGCCAACTTGACCGGCGTTGTTGAAAGCTTCACGTATACGTGCGAGAAGGCGGGTCTGTGGCGTCGGTGAAACACCCTCGATGAAGTGCGTTGTCGAGAGATTAACTGCATGCTCCATGCATCTACGGAGTAACAGTGAGCGATGCATAAAACAAGTGAGAGCAAATACATTACTCACTTGATGTGATGCTGCTTCGGATTGTAGTACTCGCCATCAGGATCAACAGCCTCAGCATAGCATACAACAGCGGTGTCATTGTTCGATGCGCCATCTCCGGTCCACCACCCATGCTGTTACAACTATTAGCACAGAAACTACCGTCACTGCAAAGACAGACCCACCTTTTGACGTATCCCATATCGGTCAACAACCCGGACCATTGCAGCAGCGAGATTCTTTCCGCTGTGGCTGCCCTCTTAAAGCGAGTACGCCAGAAGGTCCGACTCAAGTTTCCATTCATCCGGGCGGTCCGGCGGTGACGAGATGTAGTGTGCGGTGATGGCAATGTAAGGGTTACCATTGTCGGACGTCCAGCAGTCAAAGGTGCTTGAGATCAATCCTGGAACAGACTCAGACTTACTACTGGTAAGTATCGCGCAGCTTACAAGACATACAAGGATCAACATACATTAAGATGTTTCTTGACAGCGTTGACAGCAAGCATCGCACGGCTAATGATAGCCTCGCGAAGCGTTGTGCGATGAGGTATATCGGCATCTCGCAGAGTTGGCCTCGTATACATAAGTAGGCGTCGGAAGGGACCAGTCTCAACCAAGCGGAACGCCTACGAGAGTCCTTGAGAGTAGTCCAAGAGATGAGAAATGTTACGCACCTTGTCCTCTGAAACAACGAGCTCAACCATGTAGTCAAGTAGGCCCACACTAGAGAACTGCGGGGGCTTCGAAATTGCAACAAGGGAACCGTCGAGAGTTGTCTGAGTATTCGCACTGCCGAGAAGTGTCAGCCGCATGTAATCACCATTGCACGTGCGTGCACAACGTACCTCTTCTCTTCCTTCGGGATGGCGCGCTCGCGCATTGGGATATTGAGCCGCTCGCAGCGGCGCTTGTACACAGGGAAGTGTGTCTTCGGGCAGGCGTCCCTGTAGCTTAATAGCTATACATACCGATGGTCGTCGGTCAATGCATTACAATGTATGACCGATAAGGTATATATTATAATGGGTACCCGACAAATGCCAAATATGTTTGATCATGTGACTAGGTCGGAAAAAGTCTGGAAAAATCGGAACAAATAGTGAAAATATTCTCCAGCAAAACATTCCCACGGTTTTGGCAAAAGAGTGGCATTCATTATATTGCATAAGAATAACATAATTGGCTGCCTGCAAGGCCTATAAAATCGCAAAAATAGCTAGAAATATGGAGAAATTATGATATATCTGGGGGCACCGGTTGCCAGTCTATATCTGTTCCCACGCATCGAAATATTCCCACGGTCCCAAAAGATGTCATGTTTAATCATTTGCGCTGATATATAATTCTTTCCGTAGGCCTTGATAAAATAGAAACAAATGAAGAAAAATCGGACTATATATAGGGGCACTGTTTGCTAGCTGATATCTACTCCCACGCCTTGGAATATTCTCATGGTCTCAAACAATTTCATTTTTCATCATTCATGCTGGTACATAATCCTTTCTGTAGGCCCTGGGAAAACCCATTGATAAAGATTCAGTAAATGCATTTATGATGTAAAGTTACATGTTCATCATATATAGAAAGTTTTCTGAGCCCAGTCCATTAGACTATGAGCTGGATGGAAGCACAAACCAAGAGAGTATCTACTAAGAAATATCCTGCAGGCATAATCTTCTTTACCTAAGCTAACAAAATTTGTACATGGATAGCTCTGGGTACTTGAAGAGTTATAGCATTTTTTCCATGACCTAAGTCCCGCCTCAATTCTTCTCAAACACAATGCTATTAGTATTTATGCTGTTGAAATAGTATTGATGCCCACATTTTGACCCCTTTTGTGTACATTGGGTATGGTCTGACTGCTGTGGATGCCCAGTTGGAGTGTACATAGTATCTACCATTACTTTCTATATATACCATGTTATTTTTTGAAGCTATTGGTAGGCTGCACTCAACATATATATTCAATATTTATATGTTTTGGCCCAAAAGAATGGAGTGTGCTCAATAGCTCTTCAGGATGTCATCAATAAAATCCCCAGATATTTCAGAGGACTCATAGGCCATGCCCCACCAACCCCAGAAAGTATCGAAATCCTGCAACAATGTGGTAGGTAATACTGTACTTTCACTCTGACCTGCCCTCTAATATATAGAATGGTCCCAGGCTTGTACAAGTACACATGGATGGCCTTGTGCTCAGTTAGCATAGGCTTATTCTCATCTAAGCCTCTATCATATGTCATAGTTCAGTGGAAAAAGAAAGGACCATGTGCCATTGCACATGCACCCAGGACAAGGACAGTGGTAGAGGCGGTATCAGAGTGGAAGTACAGTACCATCTACCAAGTTTTTGTAGGATTTCAATACTGATACCAGTTGGTGGGGCATGGTCTGTAAGTACTCTGAAATATCTTGGGATTTTATTGACAACCTCTGGAAGAGCTATTCAGCATACTCCATTCTTTTGGGCTAAAAGATATAAATAATGAATATATATATGTTGAATGCAGCCTACTTATGGCTTCAAGGAATAACATGGTAAATATGAAACATATTGGTAGATACTAGGTCCACTCCAACTGGGCATCTACAGCAGTCAGACCATGCCAAATGTATACAAAAGGGGTTAAAATATGGGTATCAATACTATTTCAACAGTATAAATACTAAATACATTGTGTTTGAGAACAATTGAGGGGGGCTTATGTCATGGAGGAAATGCTATGACTCCTAAAGTACTCAGAGCTATCCATGTGCAAATTTTGGTAGCTTAGGTAGAGAAGATCATGCCTGTAGGATATTTCTTAGTAGATACTCTTGGTTTGTGCTTCCATCCAGCTCATAGTCTAATGGACTGGGCTCAGAAAACTTTCTATATATGATGAACATGTAACTTTACATCATAAATGCATTTACTGAATCTTTATCAATGGGTTTTCCCAGGGCCTACAGAAAGGATTATGTACCAGCATGAATGATGAAAAATGAAATTGTTTGAGACCATGAGAATATTCCAAGGCGTGGGAGTAGATATCAGCTAGCAAACAGTGCCCCTATATATAGTCCGATTTTTCTTCATTTGTTTCTATTTTATCAAGGCCTACGGAAAGAATTATATATCAGCGTAAATGATTAAACATGACATCTTTTGGGACCGTGGGAATATTTCGATGCGTGAGAACAGATATAGACTGGCAACCGGTGCCCCCAGATATATCATAATTTCTCCATATTTCTAGCTATTTCTGCGATTTATAGGCCTTGCAGGCAGCCAATTATGTTATTCTTATGCAATATAATGAATGCCACTCTTTTGCCAAAACCGTGGGAATGTTTTGCTGGAGAATATTTTCACTATTTGTTCCGATTTTTCCAGACTTTTTCCGACCTAGTCACATGATCAAACATATTTGGCATTTGTCGGGTACCCATTATAATATATACCTTATCGGTCATACATTGTAATGCATTGACCGACGACCATCGGTATGTATAGCTATTAAGCTACAGCGTCTGGTGGACCCTGAATACGCAGATAGCATGGCGCGCATCGTACGTTTCACTTTCGCTCTCTATTGCAGGATCGTGCCAACGGTTTATCTTCCTGCCTCATGCTGCCTAGACCGACGGCCGCATCTCAAACCTTCGGGGCAAAGTGAAGCTAGTGGCGGACCAGTGCGTCATGAACGCGTACGAACTCACCACGATCCCTGCAGCCCGCTTTGTCCGACATATCCACAGGCTCACGGATCCGCAGGATCATCCTAGGATGTATACTTACCCGAGTAATGGTGCAGCTGCAGTACGTGCTTCTTATGCTAAATGTCCCTCGCTAACGAGCATGGGCGCCGGACAGAACGAACACTTTGACACGACGCGCCCCTACTGCCACCCGGCCATTATCACCGTTCTGCACAACTCCTTCTTCGGCACGAAGGCCGCCGTTCGGTTCAACGAGAAGAAGTATCAAGCTGCCGGTGCTGGCAACAAACCTGAGCTCCCCATCGCCATGGTGGCTCTTGCGTCTACCGCGGTGCGTGCACATTGAAGTAACATGCCTACTGATGTTCATCCTTTACATATAATATAGGTCTACGTTGCCCTCGACTGTTACTCATTGGGATCGCAACCAACACACCTGGAGTTCGAGGCCAACAAGTACACGGGGGTGTATCTGGAGCATGTCGACGCCCTCGAGCAAATTCGACTTGGCGACCCTGTCAAGTTCTCCACCCTCATGGCCCACCTCTTCAAGGCAGCCTCGTGCGTGTTCCCGCTATTCGTGTTCGTCGCCGTGATTGTCAATTAACCTCCTTCGTGTGCAGCGGCATGAGGGGTGGATCAGGACGACGCGTTGACACCTCCAAGATTGCAGCATCCTTCGACTAGCTGTGCTATCGGCCACACTCTCTGCCCCCTATTGCCTTATTCCCGGCTCTTGCCCTATGCAAATGTCTAGCTTCATTCCCTGGCGGTGTACATGACCTGCTGTGTCCCCCATTTAGTTCATTCCTCCTACTATGTGCTCACTGGTGCTTATTTTTGCCCATCCGCGCTGCTTGCTTGCGGTTGCTTATCGTCTCTTATATCCTACAATTACCTGAAATCAAATGTGATTTATCTGGCTTCTATGAGTGATAATGAGTGCTTATGAGCTACAATGAAATCGTTGGATGACCTGCTAGCAAGCAACTTTGAGTAAGGTATAACAGGTCATTAGCTGTAATAAATGCTCATAAAAGTGGGGGGTAAGCTAATTGGGCCTCCTGCTCATTGAGCACTCATAAGAGCTAATGAGAAGTAATTGGTGCTGATCACAGGGGAGGGGGTACCCTGATGTCGTCATCGGGGTCATTGTAGAACGTGATCTCCGAGGCCTCGAGAAGCCTACCATCGGGCCCAACAGCACACTGGTCACTTGGAGCGGGCATGATGAGAGTCAATATCTTGCTGGGCTGATCAGGAAAAAAAAACTCGCAACTCGCAGCAGCTGTACAGTTATCGGAAATTCCCGAAGGCTTAACCTATATTTGGTATCAACGGTTCAGCGGTCCGAACCCGGTTCTGAACCTGAACCGTAGTTCACAGCGTCGTGAACCGTGAACAGAACCAGAGTTCAGGTTCACCTCTCCGCTGAACTTTGAACTGGACTTGCCCCAAACTGGACCCGGTTCAGGTCCGAACCAAAGTTCAGGACCGAACTTCGGCAACACTACCCGTGGGCTCAGGGGTGCTCAGCCATTGCAGGCAGCTGGGACACGCATGCAACGCATAAGACACCGCAAGGTCCTCATGGGAGCTGCCAGGATTGCAGCAAGGGCTCAGCAGCACCATAGACGTCGCCACTGTCTGCACCCTGTACAACTGACAGTGCAACTGGACCTGGCGGGATCCTGCCTGTACTGCGCAGCCTATCTGCAGTGAGGGTGCCCACCAGGACTGGGCAGACATGCAAGCTCCAGCCGCTCCAGCAATTGCTAGACAGCCTGAGCCCATAGGGTGCATGCGGGACTCTGCAAGGTCCCTGTGGAGTACACTGAGTGGGCCCGGAGGGTGCCCCATGGAACTGAAGTCCCTCCCATCATAGCTGCCATAACTCGTCTGAATTCCATCAGAAATACTGACTGTCAAGATTGTCATTAGAATACATACACCATGCCATTCTGATCCTACGACGTCCGAGTACCTCTACAGTTGCACCATTGTCCATCTCAGTTCTCAAGCTCGCACTGTATTGTTCTGATCCAAATCATTTTGTGTTCGGGTCAGCGTTCCAATCATTCTGATTGTTATTCTGGAGTACTCCGAGTCTTCCTGGAAGAATGATCACAGCATTGCAATGTTGCAACACTCACCTCCTACCACCCTACCACATAGCATATTGGAACACGCAGGACATTGAGCTACCACCCAGTAATATAGGAGACAATCCCCAAGCCCAAGCCCAAGCCCAAGCTGTAAGTGATTGAGAACAATGATCACATTTGTACATTGAATGGCCAAGCCCCCCTCCCCCCCTCTCCCCTAAATGATTAAGAGTAATTGTACTGCCATGCATGCATTGGCCCATTAACCCCAAGTCCAATAGCATCGCGACATTTTTTTACCCCTGACTCATTTTATATGTTGATTATATAATCCATTTGCTACCAGTCTATTATTGAAATGTTCCGACCGGTCACTACCGGTCTTATTTCTTATTAGACTACATGGACTGGTGGGCATTGTGCACAGTCACCGCGAACGCATCGTGCGAAGCAGAGAGCGGCGGCGAGGAGCGCAGGCCATGGCCAGTGCCCGATGCCCGATGCCCGATGCCCGACGCGCCGCCCGACCACCAGTCCCTGTAGTATAATAAAAAATAACACCGATGACTATCGGTGTGCTAGTTTCAAAGATTGACCGATAAGGATATCATTTTAAATGGGTCGGCGTAGGAGATATTTAAAATGATTCCGACAGTAAAAATGTTGTGATCCTATTGGCTATAGAAAAATCGGCTAAAATCCGATAAAATAGCGAAAAATTCTGTCTGCGTCAGTTCCCACGGGTACGGGACCAAAATGAATCATTTTAAATGCTTTCCAGCACTACGAATAGCTACCCGTAGGGCTTAGACAAATAGGGATAAATATGGATAAATCGGAATATATTCGGGGGCACCGATTGCTGGCCGATATCCCTTCCCACGCATCGATATGTTCCCACGGTCCCAACAAATGTCATTTTCAATCATTCATGCAGGTATATAATCCTTCCCGTAGGGCTTGAATAAATAGGGTAAAATTGGAAGAAATCGGAATATCCTCGGGGACACCCATTCCCACCCCAAATGTATGCCCACGCGTCGAAATACTCTCACGGTCCCAAGAAATGTCATTTTTAATGATTTGTGCTGGTATATAATCCTTTCTGCAGGCCCTGGGAAAGCCCATTGATAACATTACATTATATGTATGATGTAGACTTAGATGTTGATAATATATACAGAATTAGTTAATCTCAGTCCATTGAACTGTGAGCTAGACGGAACCACAAACCGAGAGAGTATCTGATAAGGAATATCCTGCAGTTATGATCTTCTTTACCTAAGCTACCAGAATTTGTACATAGATAGCTCTCAACACTTTAAGACTTATGGTATTTTCTCCATGACCCAAGCCCCCCTTCAATTCCTCTCAAACACAAATTCTTGAGTATGTACATATATTTTGACTACTTTTGTATATATTTGGCATGGTCTGACTGCTGTAGACGCCCAGTCAGAGTGCACCTAGTATCTAGAATCACTTTCTATATTTACCATGTTATTCCTTGAAGCCATTGGTAGGCTGCATTCAATGAATATATGTTAACTTGCTGGGAGTGGGCCGACGCGTAGCGCGGCAATACGATTCCACTCTGAGGGGGTTTCTGGTTACATAATTAATATATACTCAAATAATAGTCTTGAAACACTACTGGACACTAAAACGCAACTGGGAATGGCCCTGGTACCAAATTCAAGTGATGGTGGCCAATACTGTGCACTGTAGGGCAATACAATTTACATAAGTTGGGTGTGCAGCTACAGCTGAGGTGGTTGTTGTTGTGATATCAAGAGCGATGACTGACATCATCGTATTTCTGCCTGTGTTGTCTGGTACGACTCAGTTGTCGCAACATCACTGTTCTGCAACTTCTGTATATGTTGCATGGCCTAGTAATCAGTGTATTTAGGCAATCATTTGTGTATATTGTGTGGAGCAAATGAGGAGGGGTAAAGTCGTGAGTTGACATAGCGTGGGAGTGGATTTCCAAAAAAGGCAACACAGATGATCGTTGCATGGGGTCAAAAAAACACTGTACATGGATGACATAAGCAACAAACTGTAGGAATTGTAACCGTTGAGCCATTTAGGGTTGTGTCTATTCTACTACGTACCACCCTATTTTCTGGTTGTGTCCATCACCGATTTCCCCAACAACATTGTGCATTGCTCCGTAAAACATAGATACAGCCATGCCCCAATCAATACCTGGCCGGCCTCGCTCGCAAGCTCGCGCAGGCCACCAGGTATTGATTGAGGGCACGGTCTTCAGTTCAACCTCTGATGCAAACACTTTTGAACATATAAGTATCTCAGTCCGAGCAGTACTTTGCCTGGAGCATTTCCAGATGCATGAATGGCAAGGTGAGAGACTTGAGAGGCTGTGAAAAATGTCCACAGATAGTGTATATGGTATAAATTTATATATATAGTATCAATGGCTCTGTAGTCCAGTGGTAACTGTGCTATATTCTTTGTGACTCAGAGATCTGGAGTTCAATTCTTATTATAAACACTTTTGAAAAGATAAGTATTTGAGTCCGGGTACTTCGATAGCCGGAGCAGAGAGACATGACGTCAGTCACGGATGCACTGTGCAGTGCATCCGAGACTGACGTGGTTCCTCTGGGCCAAGCGTGAGAATTATTTACTGAAAATAGCAACTATGGATGATTTTCTTCTGACCTTAGAGCAGCTGAAATTATATGCATATCTATCCTGGTTAGCTTACAAAATGCGAAATACTGTCTGAAACGGGAGTCTTTGGAAGACCGAAGAGGGGGAACCAAACTCCATCTCATTTTCCTGATGCATTTTGAATGCATGCGTAGTCTAGTGGTAATAATGCTCCGTGCCTTTTGAGATCTAGGGGCTTAAAGTTCAAATCTTACTAAAGACACTTTTCCAATTATAAGTATTTTCCGGCTATGTTAGCCGGAGTGGAGTAGGAGAAGCATGACGTAGTTTTCCGGGAGCACCTGCTATAAACTACGTCATGCTTCACATCGACCGTGGGAACTTTTTACCGAAAACGGAAATTATAGAGCATTTTCTTCTGACTTCAGAGTGACAGAAATTATATGCATATCTATCCTAGTTAGCTTACAAAACGCAAAATACTGTCTGAAACGGGAGTCTTTTGATCAGCAAAGAGGGGGAAATGTGTTTGCTGGTGAGATTGGACCGTGTAAACAAATCTCTATATATATTATACAAAGGAAACTGCCGCGAGAAGCGTGGGAACAAA
>JAHLMG010000039.1:0-94817 GCA_019914985.1 Auriscalpium microsporum
ATTGTCTCCTGTCGTTTCCCATCCGATGTGTCCCCATCCAGGCTCAGCGCTCGCTCATCTCTCTGTGCCCATATTTCAGCGACAGTATCAAGAAATTGTCGCAACTTTCGTACGTTTTCTCCTCTCAAAACTGATGCATTGGTCAAACGAAGCCTCCGCAGCGCAGCAATGGTCGCCCTCCCATTTGACGTCCACGTCGAGATCATCGACTGGATCTACCGCGGCTCGCAGCACGGCAATATCAGGTAACGTACACTACGCTCATGTTCCCTTGTTTGCAAAGAGTGGACGTCTCCCGCCCAGTGACTCCTCTTTCGCCGCATGGAACCCAAGTTCATGCGCCGCACCAACAGGCCCGCACTGCTCCTGAACGCGCTACGACTTACATCCGCTTCATTGACTTCTGGATGTCCACCTATCCTTCGTCTTTGATGGTCGACACCTTCGCTCTGCTCGCTCTGTCCGAACCTGGAAGCCTTCTTCCTTTTTGCCGCCGGTAGTATCTACACATCCGAATTTAACGGCATAGCAAATCGTACGCGCGGTTTAGTCCCGCGGCTTAAGCACCTGCACATTAGCAACATAATCGAACCCCGATGAATTGCTCCGTGGTGTCGTCTCTGGCCCGACCTACAGTCTCTCGAGGTATATAGTGCATTACAGCTCAATTACGACCGCCCCGAACATTCTGTACCGCTAAAGACACCGCAACGCATTGTAATAATCTGGGGCTCCCGCATCGCTTCCAATGGTTGCTGGAGGATGCCGACACGTCCGCGCTGCGCGAGCTCGATGTGTTCTGCAACTACTGGGACAATTCAATCTGTTTGGATGCATTTCACAAGACCCCGGCGCTCGAAAACCTCACGTCGCTTGTCCTCGACGACGCGCTGCCCCCGCAGGCAATCATGAACCGCCTCGTACAACTGGAGACGCTCGTGTTTGAGGTACTCCCCGCGAAATCTGTGGTGCTTCCGCGGACTCTCCGTCATGTGGGCTACCACCGCGCGAACCCGAATAATAACTGGGATATGCCCCTCCGTCATCTGCTGGGGGCCCTGCAGGTGTTGCCGGTTTTGCATCTGTTCACCGCAACACGGAAGCTGTCCTCTGCGGACCTCAAGGATTTGCGCCGCGTGTGTGAGGAGATGCGTCATCGTGTACCGCGATGTCCGCAAGTTCCGGGTACGTCCAGCAGGATAGTTGCATTTCCAGCCAGTTATACTGAATATTCTCCCAGCGCATCCGAAATGTGGACTGGATTTAAAGGAAGACGGAAGGCTCGACTTATCAAGACGCATACATCATTCAGTTCGACATCACAATCTCTCGAGGAGGCAAGACCCATCCAAAGTCACACATCGTCTGCTACCCATTTCAATTAATAGTTTCGATCCCGCTGTCCAAAACCGGTCCAATCGCTACGCCAGATTCATTCTCCACTCTCGGCGTGTTCGCCTACCGCGGGATCGTAACTGGTCACGCGCTGGGTTGGGATTCGCCCGCTGACAGGAGGTACAGACGACGTAGTTGCCCATGGAGTCGTTTGCCTGCGACACCTTGTCGCCTACCAGTACATCATGCTTCCCAGCCCTGCGCTTTCATGCTCAAGCCGCGACCCTATCTCCAGCCTCGTACAACCACGCGCCGAGCCGCCGCAACCGCCATCAGTACATCTAGCCTGCCAAATTCTCCCATATTTCATTTCCATTTGTATTGCGCATGTTATCCTCCAGTCGACGTCGGCGCGACACGACTGCGGAGCGCCACGTTGCCGGCGATCGCAAAGAGGAAGAAGACGATAGACGCTGGGGACGCATCATCGCTGCGACCGCCACGGCCTCACCAGCATCTTCTCCATACGACCATCGAGCTTCCGCCTTTCGAACTACGTCTTAGTATTCACAAGAACAATGGACACAGCGCATAATACGGACGTCGACCGAGTTCGGTATCACGCATCGTCGCTCACACAACACCATATCCACCCGCAAGCATCTAGAACATCGATGGATTGGTTCAGGAAGAAAGGTCAGGGACTCTTAGAACATCTAATCGCGGAGCGGTGCGCGCTATTCCGGTCTCCTTCGACTGCTGCTGACTCCCACCCTCCGCTTTTCAGCTGCGTGTGCCGCACCACCGCTTACAATATCAGAGCATCGTACAACTCGCACGTTGCGCGCGTCTCTGCCCCGGCTCGCCATCCCTCACAGCGCTCCTCCGTCGGCTCGCTTTGCTCCACCATCGAGTCGTCTACTCTCCGCTATGTCGGCCTTGCCGTGAGCTCTCCCTCTGCGCCCACTCCCGCCGGCGACAGACCGGTCCCTGAGCCAACGCGACGGCCGCCTACAGCTCCGAGCCGAACTGCGTTGGAGCATACAGTGAACATCGTGCGCAGGACAAGCAGGGGTGCCTCAGAGAAGAATGCTCCGTGAGCTTATCACATCCATTGGTGGTGCTGCCATGCACGAGCCGAGGTATTTCTGCCGACGCATTCACACGATTATATTCCAAGGCATGATCTAGCGATTTACAGGCGCGCATGGATCCAGCTACTGTGGTTCATTTTCTATCTTCAGAATCATCTCCGGGTCAGCCTCCCAAAGATACTTCTCAAAATCCACTGGCATCGTACATCCCAGAAGATTCAGATTTTCCACACGCACCCCCGCTTCTTCACGCATGCGTATGAGAGCTATTAGTTTATAGGGTAAGTCCTTGGATGTCGATACTTCAGGGTCGAGATTGATGGACCACAGCGTTAGCGAGGTAAGCTTCGGGAACGGAACTTCCTCCCCGCGGCGCAGCTTATCCATAGATTTCAAGAGCTCGTTGCAGAATTCGACACCGGATGCATCAGTGACTTCAACCGCGCGCATGTTCGGTAACAGCCTCGATTCCAGCACGACTTCCCAGTCGTACCCTGAAAACGCTTCCGTTTCCAATTCTTCGAGATGCTCGGACGCAAATAGAGACATGGCCGCGTCGAACACCGGAGGCCGGTCCCATAAGAAATCTTCATTTTCGTCTATAGCATGCGAATCCCGCTCCAGCCGCAGAGAGAGGTTTACGGGGACCCCGTTGCGTAGCGAGGTATCAATCAACACAGCGTCATCGTTCACTATCATCTTCCGCGGCATGCCAGGTTTTCTGATTGGGAACGCAGGCATAATAGAGGCGAGCGCTGCAGACGCGTGGATCTGGCGAAAGAGTTCTTCGATAGCCTCTTGGCTTTCTTGCGCCCTGTGGCAGACACATATGTCGACTGATGTGTCGGCTGGAATGTGGAGGTGAGATAGCAGGATGAATGCGCCAGATATGGTGGAATCGAGAGTGAAGCCCTCGAGGAATGGTAACGCCGCAATGAGATCGCCTGGAATGTTCAGTGGATTGACATCGATATTACGCAGACTGAGCAGCCTCAGAATTTTCATACTCTGCAAGGCAGTGATGACATCTACCGCATCCGATGAGATTATCGTCGACGCATTGCGCTTGATTTCAAGTACGGTCAGATTGCAGAAGGTGCGAGACAGTGCGGCCCACGGGAAGTTGGCAGGAGTGGTCACTTTGAGGTCGCTACACACGGATGAGGCATCGGGATTGCTAAACAACTCCGCGCAGTCTGGTGCCACGAGCGAGAGCCGTTGCATTCTGCCAAGGTTCTGCTCAAAGAGTTTGGACAGGATTTGCGCGCTTTTCTCAGAGCTTGGCCAAAATGGTATAGTCACAGAGAGCTGGATGATGGGGCCTGCGCGCGCAATCACCTTCTCCAGCCAAATGGTACCAAATTTACTGCTGACGTCCTTCCACAGAGTGCCGTTCTTGTGCGCGATCTCCCTCCAGCGCGTGCAGACGCGTGTGACCATAACCATGGGCCAGGTCGTTAGGCTCACAGCGGTCACGTCTTGGGCGTACTGATCATGTTGGAGGCAGATGAATATGCGTAACATGATTTCTGGAGGAAGGCGGAAGACAGGAAGAGTGTGATTATATTCGGCCGCTATTTTTCTTTCGTGTCTGAGTCTGAGGATCGCCCAGAAAGTGACAGCAAGGCAGTTTCGGTGGACCGTAATCTCGTGTTAGCTCAAAATTGTTTACGGAAACAACAGGACTTACGCTTCGACCACAGGATGCATTGAGTGACCGCTCCAAGTGTATAGGCAACAGAAGAAAGAGGTCGTAAAGAGGATAGCAAGAGCCTGAGGTCGTATAGATGAGAGCAAACTCGCCTTCTGTTATGAGCATTCGTGAACATATGTGTGGCACACAATACACCGATGAGAACAAGGCCACCACGCGGCGACCATACCGAATTGATCGCAGATATGTGGCGGAGGCGAGAATTAACAACGAGGCTAGGCACGTAGGGTGGCGCGAGTCACGGCTCCGCCTCGAGACAACGAGACACCTCTGCACCCACGTCGTGTATCAGCTCGTCGGCCGTGTCCGCCGACACGACGACGCAAGATGCATACGTGGCGAGCCGAGCTCTTGGAACAAGGGCATACGGCCACGCACGCACTCTTCGATGCCTGATAACGTATCAATAGTCGACGCCGGTACATACAAATCTCACGCAACTCGTGTGGCCCTGGGATCGACGTAAAAAGAGCGACTGGAGGTCTGTCTCCGCACAGCGCACCTCGATGTCGCGCGGGACCTGCAAGACGGGGGTGTGGAAACGGTCTGCGGAGCCATGCAGGTCGCTGTCATCGTGCGCGGCCCCGATCTAGAGTTACCGCCAGACGACCGTGCGCATCTGTATGCCTGTGCCGCTTGCACTCCAAGCTCCACCACGTACCTCACCCCCCGCGCCCAGACGTTTCGGACACTGGCATATTGGCGAGCCCTATGATGTGCGAGCCACGGCTACTAGGCGCTCGAGTAAAAACGCCGTGGTCGGCGGATACGAAACGGGGCGTGGAGCGAGGACATACGGCCATGCATGAGCTCTTCGACGCCTACGTTCGCGACAGTGAACTCTTTCGCGCAGGTTGCATAGAAACACGAAAGGGCTAGAATCAAGTCTTTGTGTCCGCATCGAGCATACAAACGTTGAAGCGATACGAAACTAGCAGCATCGCGAGCAAGTCGCCAGCGTATGTGGCGCACCTCCGGCTCCTCACCCGACTCCAGATCACGTCTTCCACGATCTATTACAGCTTTGATCCACAGTGAGAAAGGAAACAAACATTAGCCAGAGCAGCTCGTGATGAGAAATCTGGGAGAGCTCGACCTTTCGGAGGCGATGGCGAGCAGCGAAGGAGGTAAGCGCTGGTCGGAAGACGCCGAGGGCGACACCGCTCATCGCGCGGCCAACTCGACTACCACGAGCCACCACGTCGACGTGCTCAACCTCCTACTCGACCTCCCAGCATCCTCTCCCGACGTCCAACAAACCGATACCTGTCAATAACAGCATATAGCCACAAGGTTTATCGATGGTCCACGCGCGGTATACGGACGACGCGCGTCGATGCGCTGAGATCACTCGCCGTCGTCGCCCGCGCAAGACTAACTGACATGCCCACCCGCGAGATTTGAATCAGCATACAAATGAATGGAACGGGAGGAGTACGACTCGTTCCGACAGGTGCGTGTGCTTCTAGTCGACTTACAGATGCATGGCCTGACGGACGCCGGCCTCTACCGTCCAGCTGCGTGCCCTGCCCCTTGCCAGCGCATACACTGTCCTATCGCCTTTGGCGACCCGCGCGTCTTATTCCGGTCGTCTGGTGTGCCCCGTAATACCTCGTCCCTTGCTCGCCCATGTGTGCTCGCCCTGACGCCCACTGGAGCCGCAGATATCGATCCCATGCCATGAAGAACGCCAGCTCATACAAGACGAAAGTGTGTCGCGCTCCTCTTATCCAGGGACAAAATGTGGGTGCAGGACCGTCACGATTTATGAAAGTGAGCAGGGGTGATACGTACTACATCGTCGTTGCTCATCTAATTGGTAGTGCCGCATCTTGTCCATTTGTTTTCTGGATCATGTAGACGACGTAGATCTGCCTTGTTTAACCGGCTGCCTATGATTATCGTAGAATCTGCAGGAGAAAATGAAGTCTACAGAGTAAGGGTATGGCATGTATGCGCGCGCGAACTCGATCCTCGAGCGATAGCATTCTGCCTGCGGCTCAATTACGATTCCCTTGAATCGTTTCTTATGTAAGCACCAGTCGCGGTTTTTGACCCCCCCTGTAACTTTCATCTTTGTCCCTATATATAGAGATTTGTTCCCACGCTTCTCGCGGCAGTTTCCTTTGTATAATATATATAGAGATTTGTTCACACGGTCCAATCTCACCAGCAAACACATTTCCCCCTCTTCGCTGATCAAAAGACTCCCGTTTCAGACAGTATTTTGCATTTTGTAAGCTAACTAGGATAGATATGCATATAATTTCTGTCACTCTGAAGTCAGAAGAAAATGCTCTATAATTTCCGTTTTCGGTAAAAAGTTCCCACGGTTGATGTGAAGCATGACGTAGTTTATAGCAGGTGCTCCCGGAAAACTACGTCATGCTTCTCCTACTCCGGCTAACATAGCCGGAAAATACTTATAATTGGAAAAGTGTCTTTAGTAAGATTTGAACTTTAAGCCCCTAGATTTCAAAAGGCACGGAGCATTATTACCACTAGACTACGCATGCATTCAAAATGCATCAGGAAAATGAGATGGAGTTTGGTTCCCCCTCTTCGGTCTTCCAAAGACTCCCGTTTCAGACAGTATTTCGCATTTTGTAAGCTAACCAGGATAGATATGCATATAATTTCAGCTGCTCTAAGGTCAGAAGAAAATCATCCATAGTTGCTATTTTCGGTAAATAATTCCCACGCTTGGCCCAGAGGAATGATGTCATGTCTCTCTGCTCCGGCTATCGAAGTACCCGGACTCAAATACTTATCTTTTCAAAAGTGTTTATAACAAGAATTGAACTCCAGATCTCTGAGTCACAAAGAATATAGCACAGTTACCACTAGACTACAGAGCCATTGATACTATATATATAAATTTATACCATATACAATATCTGTGGACATTTTTCACAGCCTCTCAAGTCTCTCACCTTGCCATTCATGCATCTGGAAATGCTCCAGGCAAAGTACTGCTCGGACTGAGATACTTATATGTTCAAAAGTGTTTGCATCAGAGGTTGAACTGCAGACCGTGCCCTCAATCAATACCTGGTGGCCTGCGCGAGCTTGCGAGCGAGGCCGGCCAGGTATTGATTGGGGCATGGCTGTATCTATGTTTTACGGAGCAATGCACAATCTTGTTGGGGAAATCGGTGATGGACACAACCAGATAATAGGGTGGTACGCAGTAGAATAGACACAACCCTAAATGGCTGCAGGGGTGTCGTAAATTAGTGTGCAAGTGAGTGTCAGGGGTCCCGGAACAGGCGTAGACCGTCTCTGATCAAACACGAAGTGCTCCAATCGAGATCGCGCAGTCGGAAAGGTGTTCATGACTAGAACGAGTGCTCCGATCGATCGGAAGACGAGTCACCGATGAGCGATGTCGACAAGCAAAGACACGACCGTGATCGATGACTTGGGCAAAGGGACAACGATGGAACAAGATGAGAGTGATAAGAGAAGAAGCGAGATCGGAAGGCAAAGGCAAAGGCTAAGGCAAGGCGCGAGAGAAGTCAACCGATGTTGACTCTTATGCGATACGATGATGAAGGCAGCACACAAATTGTGCTCGGAGCGATGAGGGGGGAACAAAACTTGCATTGCAGTGAGTACATGACAACTATTTATATGTTCCGATAAGTACAGTATGAGTCCGACCGGAACAGTGCTACGTGGTCGGAAGACAAAGGAAACGATAGCGGTGTCATAGCATATGGTACCTACAATGGGTGGGAGTCATGCAAGTCTGTCAGACAACGAGGAGCATGGTGGGCGACGATGTCCGAGAGCAAACGATCTGCGCTGTCAGAGAACAAGGGAGTGGGCATGGGAAACGATCCGCCCTGTCGTCGACTGTGGAAAACAGCGTCAGGGAAGGCGGGAATGGACTATGCGCGACAGGCGGGGTGCAATAACGGTGGTCGGGTGATGTGGGCATGAGGAGAGGTCTTCCAATCGCCAATGTTTGGAAAGTGATAGCTCTGACTGGTCGCAGCGACTGAGTTGCAAATCGGTCACAAGGCGCTCAGCCGCTACGGGTCAGACGAGTGTGTCAATAGAGGGTGCATGGGTGGGTCGTGAATCCGCTAAGTCGTAGGTGCTGGGTCGGAGGGCGGTCGCGTGACGGGACAGTGGTCGGAGACAATGGTTGCAAGGACCATGAATGGGCAACTGGGTAGGTACACATAATGGCGTGGGAGCGTTGGAGGGTCGTAGTGCCAGGCGTGGCTGTTATGCGAGTGGGCTGTGCAAGTCTGATAGAAATCTGATGGAGTTGTGACAGCGTGAGAAATGCTGTGCTCACAAGTGTGGCGCGGTGCTCTAAGTCGTAAGCGCGGGATCGGGCGCCTAGTGCAACCTGCATGGGCATGCTCCGACTGTGGCGCATCAGGGCTGAGGTCACGTGACCGAAGACTTGGTCAAAAATGCGAAAAGACGGTCGATATCCCCTCCCAGCGTGGGACGGGGCTTGTCATCAGGTCCGCATGACCTACGACAAGAGGGTGTGAAGCGCTCGAAGGACGGCGAGAGGGTGAATTGATTGATTGGGTTACAATCGTGTAGAGAACAGTGTGAGTTACGAGCCAGCTATATGTATATAAAATAAGGTTCATACAAACTGTGGAGTACCCGGAAGTTGCCAACACAGCGTTGAGCTTGCTTGGCACATCACAATATACAGTCATAGACGCGTCCTCGGGTCAGGACGGGTCAACGGGTCAACGGCCTCTCACTCTCCGAGTATGGCAGCTATTGGCTCGGAATTTTCATACGTGAATGCCAGTTGTCCATAGCATTGTCCTGCAAAAATGATAAAATTCTTAGCTGCGAGTGATGCAGAGATTTAGATAATTTAATGCCAGAATTTGGGCCTCATCACTGCGATCAGCTCTATAGCTCGGGATTACCACGACATGCTGTCCCCTATTTTTGTGTGTTACATAGAGATACAGTGACCCTCATATTTGCCCACTACATCGGTCTCAAGGGATGCAGCAATGTGCTGTTCCAAAATACCGTCAACTTATCAGGTCACATCACGGGTTGCCTTTCCGGGGTGTGCTCAGCGCGCGTCGCGTCAACGACGACTCTCGAAGGCGCACAATGCCCCGACACGCGTTATCCAAGACAAAGAAGAAGCAGAAACACTCGGAGGAGCACGAAGCATGGCTGCAAAGGGCTGTCAAGCTCTACGAGGAAGAACACGTCGCAGGCAACCCGAAACCGAGAGGTGCTCGTGCCATCATCAGTGACGTGACGGCGGAATGCCTTCGTGAAACCCATCAGAAGATCAGTCTTTCTCGTACAACCCTTCTAGCGCGCGTCGAAGGCCGGGTGGGCATCCGGGAGTTCAATGGTGAAAAGAGCTGGCTTACGAATGAGGAGGCTGACGTCGTGGTCGCGTATGCAATCAGTCTTGCAGAGCGCGGATTCCCTCTCAACCACAAGCGCATAAAGGAACATGTTGATGAGATCTGTCGGGCGAGGCTTGGAGACAAATTTCCTGAAAGCGGGGTCGGCAAAAAGTGGACCAACCGCTTCGTCGAGAAGCACTCCGACAAGCTGCAGCACTACTGGTCGCATCCTCTGGACCACTCTCGTGCACGAGCTGTGAATCCTATCACAAAGGAGCACTACTTTGACCTGCTCAAGGCCGCAATTGAAGGAGAGGACGGCCAGGAGCCCATCCCACCGGAGCTCATATACGGCATGGACGAGTCGGGTCTTCAGGGTGGGATAGGGAACAAAGAGTATGTATTTGGGCCTCACGGACGAAAGATACAACAGCAACAGCGCAGCGGAGGGCGCGAGAATATAACTGTGGTTGTAACAATCTGCGCAGATGGTACGGCACTCCCACCAGCAGTAATCTTCAAGGGCGACGGCTATCAAGTGTCGTGGAAGCAGAACAATCCACTCAATGCTTCGTGAGCAAATTATCCCTCAGTAATCAAGTAATGATGCTCACCCATCTTGAAGGCTCGGTTACTCGGTCAAGGGGTACGCCACTGGCGAGATCAGCGTGGTATGGATCGAGCAGTTCGGCAGCTTCACACTTGCGAAGGCAGCGGGCCGGCGCATTCTCCTGTTGGTCGATGGTCACGCTTCTCATTTCACGCGGGCCTTCCTGGAATATGCAAGGACTCACTGGATTGAGGTAGTCTGCTACCCATCGCATTCGACGCACATTTATCAAGGCCTTGATGTTGTGATATTTGCGACATTGAAGAAGCGGTGGACCGAGGCACGCGACACATTCGAGGACGGCAGCACAGGCTCTGTGAACAAAACAAACTTTCTTGAAGTCTACGCAGTGGCGCACAAACAAGCACTCACCGAGGCAAATATCAAATCGGCATTTCGTGCGACGGGTGTCGTCCCGTTCAACCCCGATGTTGTGACGGCAGCAAAAATGGCGCCGAGCTTGGAATCTTCCAGCACCATCACGTTGCCACTTCGTCAGGCTACACCCATCAGGGTAATATCCGACCTGATTGACAAGGAGTTGGGGCTTATGTTGGGTGGGTCAACTGATGGTGACAGCAACGTCGGCGATGACAACGTCGAAGGTGAAACACGGCCGAACTCACCTGATCATCCTACAACGAGCACCCGTTCCACTCTTGAATCCCTTGCATCATCATCTGCATCGTTCCTTGTGTCTGCGTCGCCTCTCACATCGTCATCCACCCCGCCCGCCTACGCAAACACGTTCATCTCGCCCGCTGTCCGTGGCGGGCGCTACCAAGATCTCCTTGGCCGGATCGCGTCGACAGAATACGAAGGAAAGCTGCAGGAAGCCTTGAAAGAGGCGGAGGCTCGAGATAATGGGCGAAAGATGTTGATGGTAGCGATGCAAGCTGGGGTGGTGCTGCAAGACATGTACGTGAAGCGGACTCAACGTCAGCTGCAAAGACAAGAAGAGAAACAGGCGAACAAAGGTAAAAAGAGGGTCCTTGGGGATGGGTTTGCACATCTGCTCACCGGAGATGAATTCTACATGGCGGTGGAGAACTCCGAGCAGGCACAGGAGCAGGAGAAGGTTGATAAACAGGCGAGGCAGGATAGGAGAGGTGAATATCGGGAGGCTGTGGCCCTGTGGCACGTTCAGGAGACAGCAAGAAAGGCGCGAATGAAGAAGAAGCGAGCAGAATATCATACCGCGGTGGAAGCATGGAAGAAGGAGCACGAGATCGCGAAGTTGCAGCGTCGGAGGCCGGGGTGGTTGAAGCCGAAGCTGGGAAAGCTTGAAAAGGCTGCTGAGAAGCCAAAGTTGAAGGATTTCAGCCTTGGGGATGAAGCCGGGGATGAAGCCGAGGACGACAACGAGGAGAACGACGTAGAGATGGAGGAGGAGGAGGAGGAGATAGATGACTGATAGCGGCTGATCCGGAGATCTGTGCGTGACGTGACGCGACCCGAGGAACCATTCAAGGCCGATAACGACCTCCGCCTTTGTTTGCCTTTGATCTCACCATTCCCTCTCACTTTCATTCTCGGACTTTGTAGTAGTAGCATTATGATGTACACACCGACCTACTACACAAATTTTTGAGTCCAAAAAGTAGCGTGTGAAACTTGCAGGTGCAAGCGAAATTTGGGCGACCCGAGGATGCGTCTATGACTGTATCCAACAAATGTTGCTGAGGAAGTTGTGGCACAGTGATACCCACAGTGCTAATGGAAATCAACAGTAACTACCATGGATGTCATGAAGTCAGAGGGGTTGCAGATTTGTCAGAGTGAGCAGCAGGATGTTATCGTCACCTGGGGTCACGGTCACACAACTCGCTGGAGCAGGTGACATGCAGTGACACCAAAGGCTTGGCGGTGCGAGTGGCTCTAGGGAGAGCTAAGAGAGTGCTGGATGGTTGGTCATCCAGAGCTTGAGGAGGCATCTCTTAGCCCGTTACTTTGTGCGTCGCTTCAGAGGTGCTCAACAAATAACGCAGCTGAGGGAGAAAGGCAAAAAAAGATTGATCAAGTAAGCTAGCATGTTGTAAATCAATCTATGCTGTAAGTAATACTGTTGGGCTGCGATTGAACGGGTCATGAAAGATTGAGGACAACAATATAGTCACCCAACATGTCCGTGACAGTAACTACATAAAGATATTCACAAAAACTTAGAAAATGGAATCGTACCTGCCGTGCTTAGCACCGGCCCACTCACAGCAAGTTGATTTCAAGTATCGCGTTTGAATGGCTATGTGAAACATACAATATATCCATAACCACGGGTAGTCGCGCGCCTGGTGTGTGGTCCGCATGCACAGTCCTCGCATGATCAGTGCTCTAGGGGTTTCAAGCGAATGGCAAGTCCGTACACTGGGTCATGCCCTCCACAATATAGTCGCAAAGACAACAGAGCACATGCACACGATGATTGATGCGAGAATCCGTCCGACAACGCGGCCACCGAGACTACCTACTCAACCCGTCCAGCTGCTATTGAATAAGCACCGCGAACCTGGCCATGCGCGCTTGGGAACGGGCATGTCGCTGCATCGACGGCAGTCCGTCAGATCCACACGAGGCCAGCGTGTTGGGACTATGCTCACCATCACTCAACCGAGACCTGTGATCCAGGTACATTGCTGTGGTAGGCGCGGTAGAAAGGAGAGCATGATGTGCGCGGCGGAAGAAAGGACCAGGATGAGGAGCGTTGGCGGATCAGGAGCGTGCGCGGGTAGATGGATATGAGCATGGTGAGAGCGCGGGGGAGAAAAGGAGCTGAGCGTGCCGTCGAGCTGGGCTGGTTTATATGCGGCGCTGTGTTTGGCTTCAGCGTCGGTGCCAAATACGCTGGGGCGTCACCGACGCGTTTCCATCACGTGTGCGCTGCGGGCCACCGGGATGGACTTGGCGCAATTACTAGCGCTGTCTGCAGGCGCTGTGTGTGATATATCTCAAGGAGAACCGGTACACACGCGCGTCTCATAATAACGCCCGACCTTGTAAAGCGGCCGCGCAGCGCTCGTCTTGCTAGACATCCACATATACGCACCAGCATCTAGAAACACCAGGCTAATGCGACTTTCAGAGCACTTACGTAGGATATAACCAGTCCGCCCGCGAGCTCTGGTGGTCTCTTTCGCCCCAGCACCTCCGCTCGTCTCATTATGCCGCCAATGAGAACGTGAGCCACCGTGTCACCTAGCGCATTCTCACGGAACCGTGTCATTGGCCCATGCGATCATCGCAGTGGCCCGCTTGGATAGCTCCCATGACAAGCAGCCTGACCAAACCGAGAGACGGTGCGCATACATCCCCATTTACATGAGCGTTTGAGGTACCTGGGTTTGCGCGGCACATCCGCGGATGCGGGCTCGCAGCATTGTGCCCAGCTATGCATGGTGACCTTCGCGTGCGCAGAGCCCCCGTCCCGCGCCAGCTAGACAGGGCACGTCGGCCTCGGGCGCGGGCCGCACTCCGCCTGCCATCCAAGAATCACCCGAACTCGAGCATTCCAATCGAAGTAACGGCTGTGGGTGCCGTGCCGATGCCGTGCTTGCTCCGACAGAGACACTGAGCACGTCGTTAAGGAGCAGGGCTTTGAGCCAGCAGCGTGAGGTGCGGGCGGGCGGGCGGACGTCTGGCGTGTGGGGCACGCAGTCGATGAATGACGGGAGCGTCTGCGGGCTGCAGTAGTCGCACGGCTTGCAAGAACCGCCGCGTCCGTCAGCATGTCGCCAAGGCGGATGACAGAAAGACAGCTGTCGGTAGGGCGGACGAACTGACTTTGTGCAGCGGCGAGGCCCCTCGTGCCCACAAAGTGCGCGTCCTGTTTGACCAGACATGGGCATGTCGATGATGACAGAGTACGGTGTGGGACGCCGCGCCTCTGGTGCGCCGGAGTTGCTGGGGTGACTTTTTCGTCGAGTCGTGGCCTCATGTTGCGCGATAAAAAGGACTTCCGTGTCGCGATACAACGGTGACTAGCTCGAAGAGAGCCAATGCTCAAGCATGGCGATACGATTCCATTTAGTAACATGATTTGCGCTTTTGCAGAGTTCTGCCTTGAGGATTGAGGTTTAAATTGGCATGTAATTTGAAAGTGATATTTGAGGTGTAATTGGTGCATAATTTGAAAGTGATTTTTGAGGTGTAATTGGTGCGTAATTTGAAAGTGATATTTTTGATTGATCCATGTAATTGATCACTAATTCAAAAGTAAAATCCATTTACATTTCCAGCTAGTTTTACTGAGCTAGGTATACACCCATCCATTTACTCATATCTCATCTCCTTTTCTATTCCTTCTATTTTAAATTCTTTTTTCATTTATTTTTCATACAAAGTACATACTGAGGTGCATGAGGGTGCAAATGTGATTGCATGCAGCATGTGTCACAGTGGTGGTGCAGGGCATGAGGAGTGGGTGCAGACATATGCAGGTGTGTGAGGGTGAGATGTGCGAGGGTGGCAACGATGAGATCTTGAGACCGGCGCATCTGAAAAATCTCAATTTTCCATAGCCACTGGTCCTATAATATAGTCTATTGTTCTTATATAGTTGGCCTACTTGAATATGGAGTTATATATAGCATCCATAGCATCCATAGCACTAGCAAGGTATTCTATAGCATGCCATGGCCACCGTAGCACATGCACTCCAATCTATAGCAACCATAGAAACTTAAGAGAGCTATATACAGCTATGTGGGCTATTTGCCAGACAGCCCCAATATATTGCCTATTACTCATTTATTACTTAGCCATCATCTCTTAATCATTTTGATTCATTTGCGTCATTTTATTATTTCAATTGTCATATTATTATATACAACACTAATCAGCTAGCTACTTGGTTAGGCGCACTGCACGTCGCTGTCGAGGATAGAATGTGTGGTGCCACACGCGACGCGGCGAGCGGGAGGGACGGCGGTGGGCGGGAACAGCAGTGACATGGCACGGCGTGCGGGCGGGTGGCAACAGCGGTAACATGGCACATCGTGCGCACAAGACGCGGCGCGGCATGTGTGAGAAGCGGCGGTGTGCGTGGATGGCGTGCGGAGACGGCGTAGTGATGGGGTCGCACGTGAGTGAAGTGGCACGTGTTCTGCGTGCGGGAGGGAAGCGGCCATGGGCCAGGACGGCGTGCGGGAACCAGGCGTGGTGGTGGGGCCCTGCGTGACGTGGTGGTGGTCGTGCGCGCGGGTTCGCAACGCGGAGGATGGGGCACAGTATGTTGGAGGGGAGCGTGCAGTGCAGGGACGGTTGGTGGCTTGTGTGACGTGGCGGTAGTCGTGCGCGCGGCTTGCGGCGCAGAGGACGAGGCGCCGTGGCGGGCGGCGGCGCAGGGGCTGCGTGACGTGGTGGTGGTCATGCGCACGGGAGTTGCGATGCAGAGGATGGGGGTGACGGCGCGAGGGCTGATGAGCACGCTCGCAGGGCCCGCTACCAGCGACCCCGATCCCCGACCCCTCGCAGCGCTCATTACTGCTGCGCCTACGACACCCTGCCCCGGCGCCTTCCTGCACACGTACACTAAATATTACATGTATCCGCCGGCCGTCCATCTACGAAGCCACGATTGTAGTGAACGATGAGGCGAGAACTTGCACCGTCCCGCTATACCAGAGGGAGAGCACGAAGGCGGGCAGACAACAACATACAAATTGACCGCATGGCCTCCTCCCGGACGACTGGCCGCGCTCGCTGCACAGCCGCACAAGTCAACGGTGGATACGCGCTGCATCAAGAACGAGGCTCACCTTCGTCACCATCATCTGCGCGTCATCATCCAGGCTTGCGCCAGCAGACCGGATATCTACGAAGCCACGCGCACACTCAGTAATCAAGAAGACAACAAAAAGGCAGGCACACGAACCAGCGCATGGTTTGCAACTGAGGAGGCGACGAGACGGACCGAGCGCAGAGCCTCGCCGGCCGCCGCCCGCGATGCGTGCACCAGTGTCGCGGTCGAGGCAAGACGACCCCATCGTAATTACCGCGTCAACGTGCAGCAGCGAGCAACGTGCTCACCCGCCCCATGCACTAACGGGTACCGTTCGAGCGCGGATGTCCCTGATGCGGACCGTCAGCATTCTGCACGCAACGTCACGACGAAGGGTGCGCACGAAGTGGGTGGCCGCTGTCCGTTCGTGATTAGGGCTGCGCGTGGCGGCCACCTCTTGTACTATACGCAACATTGTATATCAGAGTTTTTACACGGCGCAGACAGGCACAGCACATCGGCCCCAAATGTCCGGCGGCGGGTAGATCAGGGAATTGGGAAGGCCCTGGTCTGTCCGGAGCTGGCGGTGAGATCCCGACGTGTGCGGAGCTGGGCAGCTGGGCCCTTTGTTTGGTGTCTGACACATAGCCAAACAACGCGCGACGCGTCCCCAAGTCGTGATCCCGCCTACTCCGCCGTCACCCCAAGCGTTGCCTTCCCGACCCCGTGCGAAAGCTGGGGATGGGGGTGCATATATAACGTCGTGCGTCGCCCATTCAGCTCGTTCGCTCCTTTCCCCGCTTCCCCCATCTCCCCCGCGACCACTCAGCCCGAGTCCCCCTCGCGTTGCCCTCGCGCGCTATACATTCAAAGTGAGTGGTTCACTCGTATCAGCTAGCAGGAGCTTCATGTTGGACACTTCGTCTCAGCGAGAACGCGCAACCGATCATCTGCCTCGGACTGCGAGACTCGAGAGGTACGTGCTGTGTTGAGTAATGTTGTCTCCGAACGCCGCTAACTCCTGCTTGCTCCAGTGTATGTGCACCCGCGTGCGACATCCAAGGTGAGTAACAGTGGCTCGTAGACTGCGCGAACTCACTTTCTCCTTCGTAGTCCACCAAAGTCCGCTTGCGCACGAGCCGCTGGTAAGCACTCACTCTGTCCTTTGCTCGTGCATCACTTAAACTGTCGGTCAACAAGCTGGGCACTCGCAATGCTGTATAGAGGGCCCGGTGCATCGTGTATATAAAGTGTCTGTTGTAGCCCTGTAATATGTAGCTAGAATAAATTGAGAATATATGCGCTATTTAAATAAACTTCATGAGCATAATTCGAGCGAAAATGACCAAAATATTGGGAACAGCGAGCAAAGCCCTGACCAGATCCTGACCTGCGCCCCGTTGACCAGCTCCGGACATCCTCTGGACACGCGGAAAGCCCTGAGGATGCCCAGAGGATGCCCGGACCTGGACAGGTACGGGCAAACTCAGGACATATGGAATGCCCCGAGGATATCCGGCGTCGGACATTGGACCCGAGGTCCTGTGAGGGACAGACGCACCGCTGAGCACGGTGTCCGCGCATAAACGGTAAGCGTGCGGCGCGACCGACAGAGCTTGGGCGGTGTGGGCGTTGCTAGGGCGACGGCACACACTCTGGGGGGATGGTGGTACAGCAGCGGGCGCGCTGGGAGGGTGCGGAGGGTGTGGCAGCTGCGGCGGGCGAGCTGGAGCCGGGCGTGAGCGAGCTGGGGCGGCGGCGCACGAGCTGGGGGACGGACACTGCTACGGGCACGGTTACTGCATGTGAGTACAAGTGACGAGAGGCGTGGGCGCAAGGTCGGGCCGGCCGGACAGGAAAGCGACGGCAATCAAACTGGCAATCAAACCGGCACCCGGCGACCATGACCGAATAGATACAGGCACAGACTTAAGAAACCCACTTATAAACGATTCTACTTCGTACCTCAGGGAATCGTAATGATGGAAGAGGGGCAGTACTGGGAGGAGTCTGGTGAACGTGACCCGGCGGAGGCGCCACGCGCTCTTCCGCAGCAACCTTCGCCCGCATCTGCAAAATCTATCAGCGCGCCGTTGAGAGCGCAAAAGCAAACTCACCTCGTTCGGGTGACAAAGATACTCTGCCTTTTCGACGAGGCTCTGATTCTCGCGATGGCGCAGCTTGGATATATGACGAGGGACTTCGGCGGGTGTCTCGCTGGATCGAAGTTGCCCGGCAAACGAGGACGATTTGGTGCGTCGAGTCGTAGCTGCGCGGTGCGTCCGAAGGGTACAATGGTAAGGCGCAGCAACATGGCGCGCATGGATGGCCGAGGTGGAGTACATGAAGGCGACTATGGCGAGCCTGGTGGTGTGCAGTCTTCCACTGTGACACCGACGACACGATATAAATTCGGCGCAAGACCTGATGCACATTGTCAGCTATCAAAGGCGCAGTGATTGACCCGACGCACTCACCATCTTCAGAGGAAGGAGATGTTCGAGTTTGAATATTTGAGGTCAAAAAGGTACCCGGACGCGGGCAGGGGGACAGCGAAGCGTCGGTAGCGCGATAGCAACCCAAGCGTCTTCGCGGGGCCATGGTTTTAGGGCGCGATTCATGCATGCACAGTTGTGAAGTAGAAGATGGTGCGTCGGAGCGATAAGGAAAAGGATCATGGATGTTGGGCGCACCTTGATGTCCCGTCTGCCCCGTCCGCCCGTCCGACCATCCTTCCCATCGCGTTACACTCTCCCAGCTCGTAGATTGTGACCGCTGTAAGGCCGTAATGATCCAGCGTATTGCGCCTCAGGCTCGTCCTGGGTCGAGACACTGGCATGGCTCCCGAGAGTGGCACCCATTGCAGGGCAAGAAATGCGACGCACGTCAGGCCGATCGTTCGACCTGCCAGCTGGCAGCACGGGGTGACCGAGTGCGAAGACGCATGTTCAGACTCATCATTTGGCCTTCTACTAGCTGCGCTCTCGAGCATTTTGCGTTCTTGCGGGATGAGTAAGAAGGTAAGAGCAAGACAAGCGACGCGGTCAACACGGCGTGGGAAATCCGGCGAAGCGGGCCGGCCCGCAAATCTCGCTCTCATCGTCTCCTGTCGTCTCCCATCTGTGTCCCCATCCAGGCTCAGCGCTCGCTCAGCTCTCTGCGCCCATATTTTAGCGCCAGTGTCAAGACTTTGTCGCATCGATCGTACGTTTTCTCCTGTCAGAACTTATGCATTGGTCAAACGAAGCCTCCGCAGCGCAGCAATGGTCGCCCTCCCATTTGACGTCCACGTCGAGATCATCGACTGGGTCTACCGCGGCTCGCAGCACCTCTCAGTTGACCGCCGGACGCTCCGCGCATGCTCTCTCGTTTGCAAAACCTGGACGACTCCCGCCCAGCGACTTCTCTTCCGCCACCTCGACGGTAAATTCATCCATCAGCCTGACAAGCTCCTCCACGCGCTGCGACGAAACCCACGCCTTGCAAAGTATGTATGCAGAGTACACGTCGATCTATCAAATAATCCCAAAGTCCTCGCGGTGCTCGCGCTCTGTCCGAACGTGACATCCATCTATCTTGACCCCTTGCACGATGCATCTTTCATCGAGCGCATGCGGGCGATGGACCTACGGATCACGCACCTGCAAATTTACGACACACCCAAGTACATTGCCCCCTTCCTCCGTCTCTGGCCCGATCTCCAGTGCCTCGAGGTATACACTCGGGCAACCCCGTACAACCCCCACGAACCTCCCGTACCGCTGAAGACGCCGCGAAGCGTCTCGGTACACTGGGAATACCCCTGGAGCACAATATGGATACTGGAGGCAGCCGACACGTCCGCGCTGCGCGAGCTGGAGGTGTCTGGCATCGAGTGGGGCAGTCCATTCTGTTTGGATGCATTCAACAAGACGCCCGGGCTCGATAGCCTTACGTCGCTCGTCCTGGACAGTACGCTCCCCCCGCAAGCCGTCATCGACCGCTTCGTGCGTTTGGAGACGCTTGTATTTGCAGTGCGTCCGGAGGTGCGTTTGGTGCTCCCGCAGACTCTTCGGCATGTGGGCTACCATGCTGCCGACAACGACCCCTGGGACGTGCCCTTGCGGTACCTGCTGCGCGCGCTGCAGGTGTTGCCCGTCCTGCGTCTGCTCACGGCGACGCGGGCGCTCTCCAATCCGGACATGAAGAGCTTGACCTGGGCGTGTGAGAAGATGCGCGTGGATTGCGTCCTGTACGGAGATTACCGTATGTACCGGGTAAGCTCATGTGGGCCTCTCCGCCAGCTATATCTTACTGGCGTTGCTTTTAGCGCATCAGGAATGTGGACTGGATTTAGATGAAGGCAGACGACCCTTCTATTTATCAAGACAATTATATCGTTCTGTTCCGCGGATCGAGACGTCACTATCTCTCGACTCCAAGCTGCATCGCTTCAACTGTAACATATCCACTCGAGTCTACTTTCATCATATCATCGACTGGTCCGTATCCCGCGAGCGGCTGAACGTCGCCCTCTGCGATGGATCCCACTCTTTGCTCTCGGCGCACTCCATTGTACCACATACGGAGGATCGCGCACTGTTTCCGCGCCGCATGGACAATGGCGAGACGGAAGAAGGTGAACAGCGCCAAGGCCACGTCATCGCGTCATCGCTGCGACCACCGCGGCCACCATCCTCGCCCCTCACATCCTCCCTGTAACCGACATCCAACAAACCTTGTTCTTTTCAGTGCCGATTGCAGCATCTAGTCAGACGGTCAGCGGTCCAGTTCAACGCGCAGCATCCGGAGACGACGCGCGTTGATTCGCTAATGCCTCGTCGAATACGAAGCGTCGCTCACACAAGACCACATTTCCATTTACAGGCATCTGTAGCAGCCATCAGACGGAGCGGGTCGTCATTAGAGTCGTGAGAGGCTCTCGAGGGAATCTGATTGCGGCGTAGTGCGTGTTCTGCCGGTCTACTTGCAATGCCCTGCTGACTCCCGCCCTCCGCCTTGCAGCTTGCGTGCCAGCGCGACCGACATCGACATCGAACAACTCGCACGCCGTTTTCTCCTCTTCCGCACGTCTCGGAGCCGGACTGCCGCCACGCATAACACTCCGCGATTGGCTCGCTCCGCCGCCGCCCGCCATCGCCATCGCCTCTTCCCCGCATGTTGGCCCTGCCAACCTTTCAGCGAACACGGCCTGTCGGGGATCTACTTAGTCAGAGGCTCGTTTCTATCGGCAGAAGACGAAGTGATTCCGCAGGTATCTCGAGCAGCCAATGGATGGGGCCAGCGGGAGACGCCAGGAGCTCGTCGAGGCTCTCGATGCAACAGGTGCGGCGCTTTTCCAAATTACTCACAAATGCATGGCCGAGAGCGCTCACACAGCACATCCACCTCCCAGCTGCGCATACAACAGTCTATCTCTATCTCATTTCAAGGCAGACCCGCGCGCCGGCTCACGGTCTGCCTGCGCGCACGGCGCGGCTCCCTCGTCCATGGCCCGCCATCGTATCCTCCGCTCCGCGCCCTCCCGGCCTCACGCACTCCGCGCCTCCTCACGCCACACACGGACACAGTGACTGCGACCGCATATAGCGCGCGCTGCCATTTCGGCACAGGCGTTGTAGTGACAAGGTCTCGTCGCGCAGGACCATCCGCGTCACGCACATCCCGTCTCCCGTCGTACGTCTTCCCTAGCGGCAGCGTGTGCCTAGCCCATCTGTGCGCAGTTCGCGTCGTTTTGATTCATTTTTATTTGTGCTGTGTTGCTTGACCTCATCGTAGGAGCAGGACGCCGCAGTAGTCAGTACATGCTGGTTGATGTGTAGTATAATCAGGGGTGGTATGTATGTGTTGCGCGCGCGAATCGAGTCTTGAACAAGGCTGTTATACCTGCAGCTCTATGTGCTTCATTGGCCCACTTTGAAGCGACGTTACCACCGCCACATTTGCACACACGCTCTGGCGTCGATGCGTTATACCGAACGGCTCCGTGCTACGTATGACTCCACGGACGATGCAGATAACATCACAGAGTGCAAGTGAGTAAGTAGTGAAACATGATTGATGCGAGAATCCCAGTCGTCAGGCCTGTCCAGCCACCGACAGCTCTCCCCGGAACAGCCGGTAGCTCACAGCACCCCGTCCAGTGGTCACATGCCCATATACCTTCCGATAGCACAGGCGAGCGTCACATGCGCGCGCCCACGACCCATTGAGCCCTGCTTGCCAGAGCCATTTCTGTCAGCACACGTCCACACGAGTCGAAGAGGAACGCACGAGCCGGAGCACTCGACGGTGCTATCAATTCGAGCTTTTTCGGACCTTCATCGAGGACAGTCCGTCAGGACCGCAAGACATCGGCATATTGGAGCAGACAATCTCTCACCGTCGAGGACGGCGCGCTCACACGCCAGGGCCTATCGAGTCCGGCACATGCACGGTATAGAGGAAAGGGCCAGGATGAGGAGGGCGTGCGTGCGCGGATTGACATGGTGATAGCGCGGGGAGAAAAGAGACATGGGTGTGTCGCCGAGCTGGGCTGGTTTATGTAGGGCGTGATGTTTGGCTTTGGCATGGGTGCCAAATACGCTGGAGCTGGAGCGCGTCGACGCGTTGGTCTCACGTGGCAGGGTCGGCCGCGGAGAGCCGGGGAGTGACACGCACACGTATGGCTACTATTTTGTACAAAAATCCCAGTTTCACAAGTTGTTAGATCTCGCCCACGTTGTACGCGCGCCGCACATGTTGAATACACACCACACACGTTGCACATTTCCGCACATCTTCGAGAAAGACACAGGTTATCCCAGCTACCACAAATGGCCATCGCACAACGGCGGGCGAGACGGACGGGCACGTGCTGGGAGCGGGCAGTGCCGCCAAGTCCGGGTGGGCTGGGGAAGAGAACGGCGAGCGCAGACGGGCGGGCTGTGGAGCGGACAGCGGCGCTTGGATCGGGCGCGCGCCCGCCAGAACCGGGCGGGAGGGCAGGCAACTAGGGCGACGGAGACGGGCGCGCTTTGGAGCCGTGAGCACTGCCAGGACCGGCGCGCACCCGCCAGAACCGGGCGGGATGGTAGGAGACGGCGTCGAGGGCAATGGGCGGGCTGAGGCGCGAGGTGCGCTGCGAGGACCGGGCGGAATGCCGCCAGGACTGGTCGGGGTACTGACGAAGTACAACTGGCCGCCCCAACCTGTGTGCGCGCGGGAACAACCTGTGTGTCCGTAAAAAAAAACATTCACAGTCGGGTAGAAGGTGAGGAGTTTCTGCAACATGTTTTTCAACATGTGCACACTGATAGCCTGTGTAACGGAACCTGTGTGCATTTTCAACATGTAAAGTCTCAACATGTGTGAACTTTGAATTTTTGTACAGTATAGTTGCCATACACACGCATACACATACATACACACCGGCAAACATGTTTGATCAATGTGCAGCCGCACACGCATATCATAAACAAAAGGCTATGGTTGAACAATCTACATGCCAGACGCTCGGGCGCACTCGTGCCGCCAGCATCTCAGTCTTAGCCGCACATCCTGCTGAAATCGCGCATCGACGCAAACATAATTACCGAGAGCAGCGTTGGTAGCCCGCAAAATCCGCACATGGCGTCCGCTAGATGGCGTTTGAACAACGCCGACTGCCTGACCAAACCAGGAGATAGTGAGCACATACCCCGATTCCGATTTCCATCGACGTAGATGCCAACGGCCTCATCTCCTTTATACCGGCCCCGCAGCGATGGAGACACACGTGCCGCGGAGAGCATATCACGCACGTCCCGCGCCTCGCCCGCACACAATCTGCAGCCAAGCCAAATCAACAACTGGGATAGAAAGCTTGGTAATGACCAACGCACCTCGCTCCTACCGCGCACGCGGTGCCAGCATAGCACCTTCTCTCGCTAACAGAGACGACGAGCCTGTATGCGGGGAGCGTCGAGAGGCCGGACATGTCGTAGTCATCCGTCTTGAGCCGGCAGCGCTGCACGCGAGCAGCAGGGCTACAGCAAAGCGCCGCACGCGCGATGGTACCAAAAGCGCCTCAGCGCGGCCATGTCATGCGGGCGCAATTTCCGCGGCAAAGAAATCCATTCGGCCTTCACGGTGCATGAGCGATGCGGAAATGGGACGTGGATGTTAGGCGCACCTTCGCTGACGAGGCCGTTCGTCCTGGAGTCCAACCTGCCCGCCTTCCTTACAAGGCTCTCGCGGCTCGCAAGTCTTGACAGCTAAGGGCTTTCATAATCCAGCATCCTGCGACTTCAGCTCACCATGGCTCGAGACGTGGCTCGGGAGACCGGGAAACCAACACAGCAGGGTGGGGCGAGCTCCCGGCGCATTTTGTTGTTCGAGGCCGTTGTGAGATATGCCATGTTGACATGGATGCTGCGGTACGGTGCTGTAAATAGTGCGATGAGCGAGTTGGGCGGTGTAGAGCAAGAGATGCGACGCACATCAGGCGGATCGTTCGACTTGGCAGCTGGCAGCACGGGGAGACAGATTGCAAAGGCGCATATTCATGCCCATTATTGTGCCTCTAGCTGCTCTCTTGATTACTTCGTTTGCGCTGTTGCAGTAGATGCAAGAAAGCGAGAGAAAAACAAAGTCAAAGAAGCCGGGGGAGGCGCAAGAGCAGGCGCGTGGGAAATCCGGTAATACGGGCGCCGACTCCCGACTTCATCGCGCTCTTGCTCATCGTCTCCCATCTGTCCTCCATCAAAGCTCAGCGGGCACTCGACTCCCAGCGCGCAGGTCTCAGAATCAGTTGCCCTTGAAATAGGACTGATCTTAAGAGTCACTCTGGCCGAACGGAGCATCTGCGCTAGGGCAGCGCAGCAATGGTCGTTCTCCCGCGCGACGTCTACGTCGAGGTCTACCTCAACTCGCAGCACGCAGAGGTCGACTACTGCACACTATCCGCATGCTCTCTCGTCTGCAAGACCTGGACGTTCCCCGCCCAGCAGCTTCGCGGCGATGATCAGACACTGGGAAAAGGGCGAGTACGCAGGCGGGCCGCGGTGAAGCGCATGGTCAGTCCGCCCGTCCTGCGTGGCAGCACGAGCACCCTCCGACCAACGACGGCGCGCTTGGCCAACGAGTTCACCACGGGCCAGAGCGTCGGTGTCCGTGTCAGCGAGTACCAGACAAGATCATCGAGCTCGTCTGCGCTCGCGGTATGATTTGCAATCGTGAGCATCTGATTTGCTTTTGTTCGGATACGCTAACACATAAATGTTCTGTTATTCAGCCTACAAGATGACGCCGTTCAGAAATCGATCGCATCTCTGGCACCCGATCCACAGTCGTTCAAAATCATGTAGGCGCAGGGCTTTGCTTCCATGACACATATCTATTCCTGTGCGCGGTACGGTGCGTGCTTTGAAGACGATATATTTGTATATGCGATTCGTATCTATGCGCGAGAACGATGGCAACACTCGACCCACGCTCCCCGTTATCCAGATGCCCGCCTCGGCGGGGCCTACGTGAGTGCGTATATGATCTGCCATAGGTCCACAGGCAGCGGTCGGCCATGTGCCCAAGCGAATTCCAAGATTGTTCTCGTCCTGCGCGGGATCGTACCTTTGGGGGCTCGGAGACCGGGATGAATGGTGCTGGAAACCGCCGAGCATACTTACATGAGTAACGCACAGGACAGACAACGCATATGCGGCGTACTTCAGACTAGTACGAGCTGCCCAATGCACCCTACGTAGTTTGCCAGCCCGCTGAAAAATAATAGAGCGCATACAGTGACAAGTCGCGCTTCGAGATGCCAGTCCGGCGACCTGCTCGTCTTCGTCGCCGGCGCGTGGCTCCCGGGCCTGCATTGTTATCAAGCAGTTCGAGCAGCTCTCTGGCGTCGTCTTCTACGACGTCGCAAGCCGATGTAGTCAGTCAGCAAGAGCAACGGAGAGCAAGACCCCAGACCAGGCCTAGTACCACGTGCTGCGGCCGCGTCGACGCGTCTTTTGGCCCCCTCCTCAAGCCAAACACCGCGCCCTATATAAACCGCCCACGCGGCCCGCACTGGCGTATCTGCCCCTTTCTCCCCCCGCCATGTCCCCGCCGCGCCCGCGTCGCATGCCGATCCTCATCCTGGCCCTTTACTCCGCTCGACACATAAATGATCCCGGATGTCCGCCGCTGCTGTGGTTGACAGTCGCGCGTTACAAAGTTCTGAGCAAGCGTACGTAGCTGGATTGTATATGCTCTTTGCTGCGACTGCGACTGATGAGTTTGTGTTTCGTGATGCAGGATCTTTGTGTTCTTCTTCTTCTGGAGCAGCCAGTGAGGGCCAGATTCGAGCCAGCTAGTTCGCTGCGGCCCCACCGAGAGGATCGTCCCGCGTTACGGGGTTTGCTGACGGACGCCAGCAATCTTTCGTCGGGAGGTGCGTGTTTCTTCTGCCTCGTCTCGGCGGTGAGCCTCACATGAGGACTGGCAGAGTCTGCGGGGGGTGGCGGCTGCGATGCCTTCTTGTGGGCGCTTTCTGAGAGTGTCGTTTGCCTTCTTGCATTCGAGTATTCTCGTATCGATCATAAATTGTGCGCGTTGTAATTTTATTGCTCGTTGTGATGCCGGACAAGATGGAGCTTATTTGCGATGAAATGCCGCGGCGCCGGACGGGGGGATATTAGGGCCTGGATGGTAAGTCTGTGTAGTACATTCTGACTGTATGATGACCTCCGTATAGTACGATGCGGCGCACCGGAGGCTCATGGTTTCCCTTCAAGTCCTATACCCCTTTGTATGTAGTCAAAAATGAAAAGCGCGTCTTCTCTCCGAGCTATCTTGCGCTTGGACCAGCTGCGATGTCTAAGTAGAAGAGTCAGTCAGCAGAGCAAGAGCCCGCGCTGCGCGCGAAAGTCAATTGAACCGCGCATGTGCTGCCGACATGTTTCGGAGCAACCGGCGAGACGAGTCGCGGACAGCAGAAATACACCTCGCACCGGCGTCCTAGCACTCGAGCACCCTCAGAGATGTATGAGTATATAGCGCGCGTCGTTTGTGCGAGCCTTGAAAGGCTAAGTACCTAGCCATGGAAAAAAAACAACGTCGGCCAGAGAACGAATCGAAACGAGAGCTGCAAGGAGCCCGGGCGATCGCGAGCTGATGATGGCACGGAGGAAGCCCGGCGCCCGCGCGCCGAATTGCGAGCCACGTGGACGGACGCGTCTGTTCCGTCAACGCGTCTCCGCGGTATTTGGCCTCCGTCCTGACGCCAAACGCCGCCCCGAATATAAACCAGGCCAGCTCGCCCGGCGCCCTCAATCGCGTTTCTCCCCGCACCACCATGTGCCCCTGCGAGTCGCTATCCGCCCGCGCGTTATGCTCCGAGTCCTCATCCTGGTCCTTTACTCTCCCATCCATATATTGATTCCTGTAGCTGTCGCCGTTCTCCGCGACTCGCCGCCGCGCGTGTGAGTGTTTCAATGCTGTTGGTGCGTGCCATGTGCTTCTCCAAGTACACCAGTGCCGTGGAACTGACACGCTGATGTCTAACGCGATGCAGGTCCCACTCACAGCGGTGGAAGATATATGTACTTCCGTGCGTGCGTGCCGCTTGTTTTCTCTTTCGCAGACACGGCGCCTAGGCTGACTGTGCGTGCGCAGGTTCGGCCCAGCCACCAAGCGGCAATGTCAGGTGTCGCCACTCTAGTGCGTCCGCCTCGTGCGCGCTGACGTCGTGCTGATGAAGTGTATTCAGAGGACTTTACATCAAGAGCGTGCGATCAGGGCGCGTCTGCGGAGGGGCCGCTGGGACTTCTTGTTCAACGATGATCGGATTCTCGCATCAATCATAAGTGCGCGCGTGTCTTGTTCACTACTACTGTACATAATATCTTTGCGCATACAGCTGCAGACTGAAGCACTGGGATGATATGCGCCGACTGTCCTCATGAGCTCCGCAGCGGAGAGCAGGGCTCCGCCTCCCTCAGACAACTCCTGCCATCGTAGTGCTGTGTGTAAGACAGGCTCGGTTCTGTTATTTGAGACCGCGTTGCCTTGCACGAGTCGCAACCGCGTCGATGCAGTCCGCCGACAACTCGAGCAGGACGTCTGGATAGTTGAAAGCGCTCATGGTCATCAGTATCGATACTAGAGCGCTCGGTACGGTGAAGAGCGACGGCGGCGCAGACGAGGATGCCAATCGAAACAGCCATGGTCATGCATAGGCGAAGAGAAGTGACACCGAGATCGAATGGTACACCATATTTCTTGCATATAATACATCTGAGGACTCCGCCTGGCTACAAGCATCGGACCCCTGCCGCTGTCTCCGCCTGCGCCCCATCCCTGTACTAAACTCTCCGTTTTCATCGGCTCGGACGTACCCTCGAGTCGCAAAACGTGGCAGCCAGCCAACTGTGCGCTTCCTGCCGCAGCTAGAGAACCGTTGACCAACGACGCGTCGGGACGGTGTATCCTGTATACAAAAATAGTCATAGATCAGAATATATGCGCGCAGAGGTGTGGTTTGTCGGACCTGGAGTGTAGGCTTACGCCGGCGCCGTGCTCGCGCGGGGCGACCGACTGCGTCGAATATGCTCGCTCGAGGTGGGTGCCGAGTGACGTGAGGAGCAGACGATGTATCCTTTATACTGAGATAGTCATATATATGCGCGCAGAGGTGTGGGCTGTCGGATCTGGAATGAAATTTACGCGGGCACCGGTGTGCGCCGTCCTCGGGCGGAGAGACCGGCGGCGTCGTGGCATCTGCTCACTCCAGTGAAGGTGGGTGGGTGACGAGTGACTGGGGAGCTCGAGCCAGCCGTCCTCGCCTCGGAGGACCCATTTCGAAACGCGGATGGTCTGCATGTCGGCGGGGACAACCGCGCTGGCCCGTGCTTGTAGATCAGTGGTCGATAGGACGGGGAATTCAGTCCGTAGATCGTATCGACTCGGCTGTCGGAAGAGCATGGTCCACGGCCTCTTCTGCAGATACAGATAGGTCAGAAAAAAGGCGCGCGCGGAAATTCTGTCGCGTACCTTGCTTCGCAAGCATTGCTAAGGAAACACCATGCTCCCGGAACGAGATGTCGGAGGGAGTGACCGGAGGCATCGTCTACGATGAGTGTCGCAGAGCGAGGAGCTAGGTGCGCCCGGAGAAGAAGGTTCGCACTCGAGGAGGGTGTCCATTAGAGCAAGTGCGGTGCGGCCTGCGGGAACCGACTTCCACAAAGGTCGCCTCGCTGCGCTAGGCGCACGCCTGTTGCAGTCTTCCATCATCAGTCAGACGAATGAGCGGGCTTATATGACGCAGATCAATGGGAATAAGAACGTACGGCGGGATAGAACTAGCTGGTCTTGGGCGATCGGTGATTCGAGTGGGCGTGAGCGTCACAGAGAGCCAAAGAAGCGGCGGCGAGGCGCTGCTGGCCAGTGGGATGGAGTGTTGAAGGTTCTGGAGCCGCGGACGGTCAGCGGCGTGGCGTAGGGGCATATGCGAGGACGCCGGCAGGCTTGCACGTCCGCTTCGAAGAGCCCCGACTCACCGTGAGGCAGTGTTCTATACTGCGGATCGTCCTCTACCGTCCACCACAGCTGTCCGTGTATGACAGGCTCAGGGCTTTGTCGATGGAGGCGCTGAGCCGTATGCATGGATGTCGACGGTGTCGATGGTGGGGGAATGTCAACGGCCGCGCATCGATAGGGATCAATAGGGAGTGAGGTATGAGGCTAGGCGTATGGGGCCGAGGAGCACACCCGGGTGCGTGGGAGAGACAGGCGACGTGCGAGGATGATTGTTGAGGTCAAGAACCGTACGCTGCCCGCAGAAGTGTGGTACCCGGACGCGGGCAGGAGACGGCGAAGCGCCGAGGGAGCGATTGCACCTCAATGTTTTTGCGTGTCCATGGTATGTGGCGCGATTGATCTTGTAGTGAGGCAAAGATAGCCCATGAACGTCCGTCCCAAGCCCGTTTGGCCTTCGTAGATGCATGAGCGATGCAAGAAAAGGAACGTAATGTTTGCGCACCTTCAATGATCGATTCGGCTACCCGTCCGACCGACTAGATGCCCATCTCCCTTTCACTTTCCCAGCCCACATGTCTCGACGGCGGAATGCTTCGCTGTCCAGTCTTGCGCATTCAGCTCGTCCTGCGCCGAGACATGGCTCGGGCTTTCTGGCAACCAACATCGGGGTGCGGCGCGAGCTCCCGGTGCATTCTGTTGCGCGATGGCGGTCTTGCGCCGTGCAATCTTCTGGTGAGTTGCTGCAGAACGGTACTTTAGATTGTCGACTATCTAGATGAGCATCGTAGAGCACTCATCAACGCACGTCAGGCCGGTCGTTCGTCCTGCCAGCTGGCAGCACGGCGGGACAGAGTACGAGGGCGCACGTCCATGCCTATCCTTGGGGTTTACAGCTGCGCTCTCGAGTGTTTTGCGCTGTTGCAGGAGGGCTCAGAAAGTAGAGCAGAACAAGAAGTGAAGAGCTGGATGGCGGGCGACGGCCAGCAGGCGCAGTCGACGCGCGTGGGAATCCGGGAAAGCGGTCCCGTCCCGCGGCCACGTCTTGCCACGTCCCGCCGCGCTCTCCTCATCTCCTCTCGCCATCGGAGCTCAGCACCCGCTCAAGACTCAGCGCAAACTCAGCATTATAATGGTCGCTCTCCCATACGACATCTACGTCGAGCTCATTGACTGGGGCTACCGCAACTCACAGCATGCCGAGGTCGACTACCCCACGCTATGCGCATGTTCTCTTGTTTGCAAGACCTGGACGACTCCCGCCCAGAGGCTTCTCTTCCGCTGCATCTGGCCCCGCGATCCCATCGCAGGTATCCACAATCACTTCCCTCTTCTCTCCGCGCTGCGACGAAACAACACTCTCGGGACATACGTACGAAGCACGAGCGTCGTATTTACACCGGTCATCTACGACGATTTCCTCGCCCTCCTTGCTTTCTGTCAGAATGTGAACTCCCTCCTTCTTCGAACCCATGTGACGGATTAATCTTCAATTTTGGACCGTCTGCTGACCTTGAAGCTACGGATCGAGTACCTGGAAACGAATGCCGAGTTTGAGCTCATCGCCTCCTATGCCCGTCTCTGGCCCGGCTTGCGGTGCCTCGGGTATTCTCTCTCGGACAGACTTACGTCTAGTAGTCCACGCTTCATGCATTAGAAAAAACCGCAAGGCGTCAAGGTCGACTGGACTTTATCCATGATTTCGAGATGCTTACTGCAGGGCACGGACACTCTCGCACTGCGCGAGCTCGAGTTGTACAAGGTCAATTGGAAATCTCCACGGTGCATGGATGCGATAACAAGCCCATCCGTCCTCAATAATCTCACAACCCTCGTCCTCCCCGAGGACTCACTGCCTCCGCAGGCCGTATTGGACCGCTGTGCGCAGCTGGAGACACTCGTGTTTGCGGCACGCCCCGCAGTGGCTGTGGCTCTCCCGCGGACTCTGAAGCATGTCGGCTACCACGCCGTCACGACGGACGACAAGATGCCTCTACATTACCTTTTGGACGCTCTGAATGTGCTGCCGTCCTGGCGTCTGATGTCGGCGACACGGGCGCTGTTCCCGACGGACCTGGCGGGCATGACGCGCGGGTGTAATGAGATGTCTGTCGATTTCGTGGTGTTGAGCGATCATCGCATGTACCGGGTGAGTAATAGTGTGGCCATAGTGTTGTCTTGCTCTCTGCGACCGTGGAGTACTGTGCCGCACCCTCCAGGGCCACTGCCGCGGCGCTCGGGCTGGCACGCAGAGGTGCGTCGTATATGCGCGTAGCTCGCGCCGTCGCTCTCGCAGCGTCGACCAGGACGCGCGATCGCTCCCGGGAGGGCAAATATTAATAGTTGCACGCGCGCGGCGTCTAGTAGCGCTGCTGGCGCTCCCGCCCCGCGTCCGCCGACGGCCATGGAGTTGGTACGTGCGCTGTGACGGTGGGCGCGCTGTACGAGCGAGCACGGGCTGCAGAGGGCTTCAGGACGTCGAGGGAGTGTCGTTCGTTCATGCATGCGCATACACCCCGCTTTTCGCACACAAGGCAGCCATGATACCCGTGTCGTATCTGTAGCTATGCAGTGTAGGCAGCGCGCCGCCCGGGAGGAATAAATGCACGACAGAAAACCATGTACTACCTATGCGGCGAACGCCTGACTGATCGATGCGAGAATACCTCTGACTTCACACCCATATGGATGATAGAAGCGCGGTGGCTGCATATGCATAAACATACCATGAGCACACAGACGACGGATGCACAGAGACAGAAGCGGGGAGGCGAAGGACGCACGGAGATAGAGCCTGAGTCCTCCGTGGCTGGCCTGCAAATCATTTGTTTCTTCACCGTCGTCCGATCGCGCTGGTGAGTCGCGTGGCTGTGAATCCGGAGCACAGGTCACCGACGGGCGTGCGTGTCAGAGAGCGCAGCGCACCGTCTGACCAGTCGCGCGCGCGGTCGTGTGAGGCGGAGGCGGAGGCGGAGGCGGAGGCGAAAGGGCCAGGATGAGGAGCGCGTGGGTGTAAGCGGCGGGGACATGGTGGCCAGCGAGAGGGAGGGAGGGAGGAATGGGTGGTGGGGGAGGAGTGCGGGCAGGGCTTTACTTATACAGGGCGGCGTGTTTGGTCCGATGAGCAGTCCCAAATAGCGCGGGCGTCGATGCGACTCCGAGGCGTGGGCTCACGTGGAGCTGTCCAGCGGGGAGGCGATGCCGGAGACCACGGTTAATCTAAGCGGAACACGTGCGGCCGATCTCGAGGGAACATGGAAGACTCGCGCGCACTGCGGCCGGCACACTAAGTAGGCTACCCGTGTCTCTGTCAAGAACCACACACAGGCGGGCCCAATTGGACCGCCTATAAGTACGTATATGATGATGCGAGGATCCCGACGTCGCTGCTTTCTTAGCCCCGCGCGTCCCCCTGCCGGCGCGCATCCCACGCACGCACCCCGCGCACTATCATTCTCGGAGAGTGAGTACAATAGCAACTGCACACGAGGCGGACGCACTAGCAGACCGGCGTGGCGTTCGGGGCGTGTCGGATGGTCGCGACCTGCTCCATCGACCCGTCAGCTCGACCGCACGTTCAGTTCAGCGACCAAAGCGCGAGCGGCGCGCACCACTGGCATCATATATGTCTACGCAGAGAGTGCCTCCCTGTATTCACGGCAGCGTGTCGGCATCCATCCGGACGAGGTATGACAAGACGACGCGCACCACAGCTCAAGGGACGCGAATGACACGCGCCACAGTCGAAACACTCATGGCATGCGAAATAGGCTTAGGCACGCGTGAAGGCGAGGAGCGCAGGGCGTATGCCGCGGAGAAGGGCGGGCATCGTGGTCCGGGAGAGACGGTTATATGCGCTGCGCTGTTTGGCGTCGGGATGGGTGCCAAAGAGCACCGGGCGACGACGCGACGCGGCACGTGGCTACCAGCCGCGCGGGCGTCGGGCTGCTTCCTCCGCGCTATCATCAGCCCGCTCGGGCTCCCTGCTCCAGCGCGTCTCTGCATACCCCCTTCCTCCTTCCTTTCGAGCCCTCTGCACACCCGAAGCATACAGCCTCCGCAAGATGCACATGGACTGCAGCGGTGTCCGTCCGTCAGCTCGTGGGTCTCCGGAGCGCGGCACGAGCGAGCGAGTTCAGACGGCGGTGCGCCGTTCATCCTGTCCTCCCTCTCCGTCCCGCTGACCCGCACACAGAGAACCGCGCGGCATATATCGCGTACAATCATCTACTAGGATATGCCTTGAGCCCTCGAGACCTTTGCATCATCCTCGGACCTTTGCCCGGTCCCACCCGGTCCGTTTTCTAGCTCTCCTACCCATGGGACTTCCTCATTTCACTAACCGACTGGATCTTTGGCACCAAAGACATTCGTGGACCGAAAAGTCTGGGCGTAGCTCGCAGGCCTGTCGACGCGTCATCCGCACGTGATCAGTTCGCCTTAGCGCGCGACGGGCCCTTGCTCTGTTCCTCTGCTCTTGCTCTTGCTCGTGCTAGCCCGTGCGGACGTCTACCGCGTTACATCTAGACACGTACGCGCTGCTCGAGCACACACGGTCCGGGAGCTGTGGGACGTTAGAGGAGAACGGGAAGACCTACGCATGACACGGTGCGCGCTCTGCTCTATCTCTCTGCGATTCTCTCTCTGACTTGCGTGTGTTACCCAGTTTCCCGACTGCACGTGGCACCGGACAGCGACACCCGGAACCCGCGGTGTGGCGACGCCATTCGACGACTACACGCAAGATACGCTCGGACGCGGCATGCTCACAACCCTTCAACTGGCGTCCAAGATTCAGGCACTAGGACGGGAGACAACGAGCAGGTCGGATAGGCGTCTCTCATAAGGAGAATACCAGCCGAACGTCGAGTGGAATCGTGACGCGTCCACCCAACTGGATGGGATGCTCAATGTCCGTCGTATCTGATGAGTGTCTCATGTCTTCCTTCCTCACGTCTCTTGCTCTAGAGAGTGAATATGTGAACAGCGGGCGCTTCTAGCAGCCGTGCGCGACAGGAATTCCCTCTCATCCAACCGTGCCGCCCAAACGACCGCCACTCGATACAAAACAGACACGGGCTCCCTGCCCTTACCAGCAACTTAGGTGCGTCGCATATATGCGCTCCGCAGCGACGTCGCTCACGCGGCGTTTTCCAGGCAGTCGATTGCTCCACTGGCAGGCAAGCCCACTCAGTGGCATTCCGCACGCACGCTCCATGGCGTCTGGAGCGCTGCTGTCCGCGCCTCAGTGCCGCCTCGCCAGCTTAGCGGTCGCCGACTCCAGGACGATCGCGAGCGAGCCGGAGGGCGTCGGGACGTCGAGAGGGAGCAGCATCCGGCCGCGTCTGCGCATACACTCGGCGTTCCGTCGAGAATGCATATGTATCGATCGGAGTCAATATTGCGCGGACGGGCACGGCCCGTGAGGAATGCATACAATACATGGACGTCGAGATACAGCTGATTTCTGATACTGGTACTGATGGATGCGAGAACACGCACAGGCGTACAAGGATACGGCGAGCTAGTCCTGCAGATACATATACTGACCATGCGCATGCAGCACTGATACACCCAAGACAAGGACGACGAAAGCGTACGCACACGGACGTCGCGAGCACGATCGCGCCGAGGCCCCGATCGGATATTCTCGACGTCGGTGGAGGTGGAGCGCGCGAGACTGCCCCTCAGGCGCCGCGTCGGCGTGGCCAATATCATAGCGCGGGTGTCGCGACGAGTCGTGCGTGCCCCCGGCCGTGCGACCGACCCTGCAGGCGCGCATGAGACAGCAGACACAGCCTGAGGCCAGCGGCGCGCGGCGCGTGGCAGACTCGGACGGCGCAGCGCAGCGTACCGCCCCACGCAGGCGTGTACGCATTGTGTCTGTGGGGGGAGGGAAAAGGGCCAGGATCCATGAGGAGTGCGTGTTCGCGGGACGGCGACGCGGACATGGACATGGTGGGAGAGGGAGGATCGTTGGGTTGGTACGGGAGAAATGCGGGCAGCGAGTTATACAAGGCGGCGTGTTTGGCTTGAGGGTCGCGAAATAGCGCACCCGCGGGTGCCGCGCGCGCTCACGGGGAGCTGTGCCTGGATCTGCCAATGGATCTCTAGGACGGAGGGCCTGGCGTAGACGAGATGACCTGACCGTTAACAGTTCCACGGACACGTCGAGAGCAGCTCGGTGCAGGATTATATATGTCAACGTTGCGACGCATATCCGGGTCGACATCAAACTGACATACGCGTACATACACTAGTACAGCCTCCCATCTATATACCAAGCTTGGAGTCCTCCTGGTAATGAAGCGTTCGCACTGCATGTGTGCTAGACGAACTAACAAGGAACAAGTCAGTCGTGCTCTGTGCGATCGGCAAACAGGAACGATGGACTGACTTGCGCCATATCCGCCGACGTCCGAATATACTCACCGGGCGCGCTGGGTGCATCGCGCTCGCTGCCCGATCTGTAGATTTGCTTTACTTACATTCAAGCTAGCAGGACCACAGCGCGGATGGCACGTACCGCATAAAACGGCCTGCGAGAGTACCTGTCTTGGGCTTGGTGGTGATACGTGGTGACGATGTTGTTCACCGCTCAAGTAGTAGCGTCGAGGTTTCAGGGGTGCCCTAGACCATTCTTTCTGCAAAACGTCGAGGGCGGACCAGGCTGCATTGTCGGCAAACATGGTTCGCATGCGAACGATCGGGTGTCTCCTGCGTTGGAGGGGCAAGACATCAAACGGATATCAAGCCCAGGAGGTTCTGCTGCGTCCTCCAGTGGGCCCCATGCCGCACGGTGTCCGGCGACGCACTGGGCTATGGGAGCGCAGGGCGGTCCTCGATCGGATCTTCTTCGCCTGCGGACGCGTGGTTGTTATCATCGTCCGGCATTGGCATTGCGGCGGCAGTGCATACATCCTGCTCCTCCTCTGCCACGGCGCTGAGCTCTGAGCTAATGTCCGGGATTATGCAGTCGTGGGCGGGGGGGTCGAATGTGGAAGCCATGTCGCCCTCTGCATCCGGCGGTGCTCTTTGCGTGTGGGACTGGGCACGAGGGTAGTGGTTGAGGAGACGGAATCGGGTGGGGGCATTTAACAGGTACCCCAAGTTAGCGTACAGTCCAAGGATAATATTCACGCTCTCACCCTCTGCTGCCCAGCGAATTTCCGGCTCGAGAGAGCCTAAAATCCCGCGCATACACGACACGCTCGTTATTGTATCGTAGGGCTCGAGGGTGCGCAATCGATGGAGTCGCCATCGACGCTCGGTGTGGCTGAGACTTTCGGCTTCATGAACGCGACACCGCCATCCTGCGCAATGACTGCGTGTTAGCACGAAGCAAGACCATTGTCGGCGTCGTACAAACATAGTGCAGCGCTCTTGCAGCGTTGTATTTTGTGGATATAATGCGGAGGATATTGTGACGTCGATTGATGAGGGAGGACGAGTAGCCGAGTGACGTCGGGTGCACCAGAATCGCGGTCTTATCAGATACAATCGTCGGGTGCGCGGAGGACCTGTCGGAGAATCTATAAGTTTCCGCGCGGGGGCCTGGGCATGAAGAGGTCGCGATGTGGAGCGAGATGTGCGAAGCATGCGGAACGTGGCGACATTCCCAAAACCTTTTGCAGTGATATTCTGGATGGTGAATGGTTAGGAGAGTGAAGACCGCGAATTGCGAATGCGACAACGTGGCAGTCGAAGGATAAACTGCGCCACTGTAGCACACGTTCCTCAATTTCTTGCGTCGAGCGGACGATGGCTGGGGGCTAGTAGAATATGCAGAGTACTGTGCGGATGCGCGTGAGATGCGAAACGGGATATGAAGACCTGGTGAAGGTTGGCAGTCGAGGTAGGCGGCGGCTCGGCTCGTGGTACCGTATACGGTCGCGACTTGGGCGTGAAACCGGAGAACTGGAATATATGGGAGGTGTCAAGGCTCCGCAATGGGACGGCGCGACGCTGCGGGTAAGCGTCCAGCGCGAGACCGAGTCGCGATCCTCCGGGAATGGTGTGCGCGCCGAGCGTAGGGAGAACATCCGGCGTAGGGTGTGAAACCGCTGAGGCCGGCGGTGTAGTGACCGGTCTATGAGATAAATTATAGACAATGAAAGGGGAACGATATTTGACTTTGGATCATGCAGCCCGACTCGTCCAGAGATCGTGACGTCGAACCGAAAAATGTATGTGTCTTGAAAAATGGAGTCGTCTTGCGCCTCCCTTTAAATCCAGTCCACGTTTCTGATGCGCTGGTAGGAACGTCATTCAGGTATTTATTGCGGGAAGATCAAACTTATGGAGGCCTGGAGTGGTCAGCTCAGATCGAGAGGTCCCGGCACGCTCGGCTCGCCCTGTCCCCCGGAACTCCTACCTGTATTAGTCAGATAATATATAATGATTGATCAATATCGAAGCAGACCAAACTATGGGGCAGAATTGACAAAAGTCGGACTTAATGAGTCTGGGTCCGAGGTTGGACAGGATTTGAGGAGTATTTGGAGTCGGACCAGATTCGGAGTATTTGGATTCAGACCAGAGTCAGAGTTGGACCAGAGTCGGAGTTTGACCAGAGTCAGAGTCAGAGCGGATTTGGTGGCAATTTCAGGTGTTTAGAATAAAACACCGAACAAAGATTGAAGGATCAAAAGGACAGAAGAACAATCACCGCGTTGAGGCCCCGGATGCTCCGGGTCAAACTAGGTCCGAACAGGCCGCCTACTCCGGGCCTCGTTAACGGAGGCAAAATAGGTCGAAACAGTTCCGATGAGGTAAGGTAGTTTGAATCGTAGTAGGTGGCCTCTTCGGACCGGGTCTCATCCCGTAGTAGCTCACCCGTTAGTATTCCAAGTAGCTCGGACTAGGCTGTAGTAGGCGGGCCCTCGTTCAGTACGGCCATCTGCCCCACCCGGAGCCTCATGAGCCTCATAATGCTTGTAATATACAAATTATTTGAGTATATTTCCACACATTATGCTCATTATGATGCATCACAATGATCATGCTCAGTAAAAACGGGAAGTCGCCCGTAGTCGGAGCTAGTCATCAAATAGTCGATCATAGTCGGAGTTTAGTCACAGAAATGTCTTGTCCAGTCAACCGCAGTCGCACGTAAACTTATCCTAGTCGCTCGCAGTCACAGACATGCTTATTCTAGTCACTCGCAGTCGCGCACAGTCACCATTGTATTCCACAACTGCAGGGACAGTCGCATCTCAGTTCAGTGGCTTCTTATGCCAGCAGCGTGGGAATATGACTTGAATGCAGTGCTCAAGCCTTTGCCCGGAGTCTTCGACTCAGGAGCAGGCCTGAGTAATATGAGAAAAGAGCGGCAAGTGCACAACAAGTACACAGCTTGATATAATAACACCAGAAGTACAAGAGAAGACACCAGAAGTACAAGAGAAGATAGTTAGAAGTAAGAAATGGAAGTCCTGTGACTACAAGCAATATTAGTAGTAGCTGATGCTCTAGTTATCCTCATCACTCATTTCTTCCTCTTCACCCAGACCAAGAGCATCTTTACTTAACATGGCCAAAGCTGAATGTGGCCGCAGGACATAAATGGTGTGTTCATATGGCAGAATTCCTATGAGATGCTGTATAGCAGATATAGGCAGGACTTCCAATGTGTCAGACCACTGAGATCCCTTCCACATATTAAGTGTCTTTCCAAGACCCTCTAGTTGCCTATAAACAACTACCTGCACGGTCTTTGTTTGGTCTGCATCTGCAGAAGACTCAGACCCATATTCAAGTTCGCTATCAGATTGGCCGGGGGCCGGAATCTCAATGAAACAAGCTGCTTCACCAAATACTGGCATGCTTGAATGCTCTATAGAAGCTTCAAAATAGCGATGTGACCGTGTAGGTGAATTTTTTTCCTCTATCAATTTACTATTCAAAACAGGCTTAGGAAAGGCAAATTTTCCAAATCTCTCCAACTCAAGATCCTTATCAAATTCTATTTTGAGATACTTGCAAACAGCTTCCAGCTGATCAAAAAAGTCTGTTCCAAATTTTCTTTCTCTTTTCCTTACATCTTGTTTTGAGAACAGTCTTTTAGCTGAAGACTGGTTGCTCTTTTTGGATAATTGAGGGTACTTCAATCGAAGGATCTTAATCAGTGATCTCTCAAATATTAGATTTGCCATATGTGCATATGGTGCTTTTTTAGATCGGATTGAATGTGAAATCTCTCCAATTGCTCTTTCCATTGTAGATTGAGAACCAATACGCAATGAGCCATTCCACTGTATATGCTTAGGAATATGAATGAGCTGAAAAACACACAATCGACACCTATGAACTTTTTTCGGATCATTATTCACATAGAGTCGCTCATAGTCAAGGAGAAAGTTCTTGATCAGATTATGAAGGAACTGGAGGTCACTGTCAGTCCGTGGAGTAATAGTCATAGCAAAGTCTAGAATTTCAACATATTGTGAGAAGTTGTACAATAGTTGCACGGGAAATTCAAGTTCTATGCCAATGGGTACAATGAACCAGTAAACTAGGGCCATCCACTCATATATTTTATACTGACTATGCCGCTTGAGATTTGGATCCCGAACTGGTCCGCAAAATGATGGGGGCACTGTAGCCATAGCTTTCGGTACTAATTCTCCAAAAGCTTTGAGCTTTTCTGGGTCAACATAGATCAGTTCTCCTTGTTCAGCTTTATTCCATGTATCCCATATATGGCCCATAATATCTGCAAACCCAAGATGAAAAATATCCAATGTGTTGAATGAAGGGTGTATATAAGCTGGACTAACAGTGCTTAATGCCATCCGTGATATACCCGTCTGTTTTGTAATATTAGCCCTTCTTGTTTTAGATGTGGTAGTGTGCAATAACTGAATTGTCGACCAAAATTGTTTTTCTTTTCTTGGTGGCAAGTTGTCTAAATCGTAATCAGGGCGAGTAACATTGTACTCATTCTTTTGAGGCGGATTGATAGGATAGTACTGAGCTTTAGACCCGCGCACTTTACTACTCCGTGCACCTTTGACTAGAGTAAAACGATCACCAAAAATTGCGGAATGACCAGCCATTCCACTTAGCTTGGCCGATCCTGGCATATCTCCTAGGTTCATGCAAGTATATATGTGATTCAAAAGATACGATGATTGAACAGCATCCCACATCCATATTCCTTGACTAGCTTTCATCATCTCGCTCCAAAATGGATAGAAGAAAGTATCTGCATTTCCTAGCGGATTGGGACCTGGAACTGCCATTGGTATTATGATTTCGTTTGAGTGTGTGCGAATATCTGGTGGAAGATTAAGCACTTGAAGTGCAACTACCCAAGTATCTGACTGTTTCTTCATGCTTAGCTGAGCACCATCTGATGATAATGCAAGGGCAACATCTGTTTTCCTCTGGAATAATTTCAGTTTCTGATATTGATGGAGATGAGCATCTGAATCAGCAAAGTCTGAATATGTTCGTAACTTAGAGGTTCGAGCATTAGCTACTATTTTCAATGTCTCCTGTAAGCATTTGTCTCTATGGTGCATCATTTGAGCTGATTCTTTATTTACAAATCTTGCTTTTATATGGGGAACAACAGGAATGTACATCATCTGAGCCCTGGGTACCCTCTTGCGAGATGTTGAACCATCTTTGTATCGAGCTTCGCCACATAATTTTCCGTCTGTTCTGATATGCGGGCATTTATCCATGGCTTCAAATTCACCAACATATGCAATGCAACTTCTAGGGCACATATCAACTCTGATTATATCCAGTCCTGCCAATTGGACAGCAAGCTTTCTTGCAGAATATAGAGAAAGAATTTTATGCCCAGTTGCCTCTTCTAATACTTTGGCGTGCAGTTTATAACCTAATACAGTTCCGTTTGACTCTTTCCATGCCGTGTAATGCTTTAGTGTTAATAATTCTGTTGCATCCAGTGTCCTTGGAATGTCAGGCTCATCCGGAAACAACACTGGTGGGACATATTCGTCGATCAATTTCTTCTGCAATTGAGTACGAACATCAGGATAATCAAACTGCTCATCGGTATTGCTGTTATATTGCATTATATCAATCTCAGTCTCAACTTCTGCTTCTGCTTCTAAATCATCAAGAGGCTCAATATCCAAATCATCATCCTCATGAAGAGGTGTTTCTAGAGCTTGAGTCTCATTTTCCATGAAGTCAATGAGTAGCTCATTATCATCCATTTGAGCTTTTTCAAAGTCATCCAGTGCATCATTTTGATATTCCATAAGATCACCAGCATGATAATCATCTTGAGTCTCTGCCTCATTATTTTCAGCATTCACCAGATAATTTGCATGAGCATGTGGGAGGTTTTCTAAATCATCTAAAGGGTTTCTTGTTTGAAAACAGTTCTTCTTTTCCATGTTATGAGACATACCTTGTGTATGTTCATTATCTGATCCCTTCATATTGACATCCTGATCCTTATCAAAATCACCTGGATCCTGGTTTGCTACAGTAACAGGCAATTGAGTATCTGGGCCTTGTTTGCAATAGCCTGCCTTGCTTACCTGGTTCAAGATTAGGATCATAATATAGCTCAGAGCCTATATCTTGATTGATCATTATAACATCACTATCATTCTGAGTGATTGTACGGCCTCTTTCAAGGCTGGCTTGTGTTTGAGTTATACAGGAAGCAACATGAGCAAGAAAATCAGCATCAGCATTTGAGCTGTGCAGCTGTGCTTGTTCCAACCAAATCCGGTCAGATCGAAGATGTTTCTGGGTGACCAGATAGCTCCTTTGTTGCCCAGGATGGCACTTTCGACAGTAGCAATATATCGGTGCCATGTTGTGCGGTGGATGGGTGAGAAGCTAGACAGAGATCGATAGCGATCGCGAGAAGTTGTGAGCCGCTGAAGGCAGAATTCTCACGGTGGCAGGCGCGCGTCTTTCGTCGATACAGGCAACAGCAAAGTGCTGTTGCGACCATGTCAGTGTACCAAGACCAGCCATATTCCCTGCTCGAGACAGTCCCCAATCCCTTCCCCAGCCTTACTGCTCAAAATGATAACTATCTCGGCTTACCTTCTAGCTCCGAAATGCAATACCACCCGCCAGCGCATTCCCACAATTCCAACCCTGATCGTCGCATCGAAGACCTTCCACTCTCGGAGCTGTTACGCAATTCCCAAGTCGCAGAGATGCATAGCCAGCTGTTGTCATCGCAACGCCTTCAAGCTCAGCTTGTGGATCAAAACCTCCGGCTGACAAACGAAATCGAATCACTGCGCAAAATGGTGCCGAGCAAGATGAGAGACCGGTCGCCAAGGTGATTCACTTTTATCTCTGGCTCTTCAATCTCTAAATGAGACATTTTTGAGTCTTGGGCCAGGTGATTCAGTCTCAGAGGCAGTGTCGCAAACTCGGTCTACGACCAGTCTCCACACCAAAGGGGGCAACCAGGAGCCACTGCCGCAAAGCGAGAGACCAGCCACACGCCCGAGTCAGTATCCCTTCGAGGTTCTGTGGTCCTTTGCAGACTGCAAGCACGACGATACCTCTGGTATCACTGATCTCAACCCCTCGCGCCCGTCTATGCACGCCTGCATCCGAAATGGAGACGGTACCAAGATATCGACGGACCAGTGGCGCGCCATTAAGGACTTCGCGCATTTGTCCATAGTCAGGCTGCTCGCGCTACCGGAGCCAGCAGACAAGCAGTTCCACAGCAAGGGCAAGACTCGCACACGCATGTACTTTCGCAGCGGTCATCTCACGGAGTATCTCGAAGAGCTCACACGGCTCGAGAAGCGCGCCCCCATCCTAAGTCTTTGCTCGGGGCAATGGAAAGCTGATTATCTCATAGGACAACTGCTCACTTCGGACGGGAAGAGAAGTAAGAAGCGTGGTGGGAGTGTAACGGGGTCATCACCCCAGCCCGAGAAGCGGAGGCGAGGTGCGGTGAAGGGATCACTGGGCCATGACAACGGCGGCAACGGTGCGTAAACTGCATCGTCACCTGCTGTTCCCTCCACTGACAGTCAATGCTCGACAGATTCATTGCAGCGCAGGCCAACACCTCCTCCCATCCCTGCGCTTTCGCTTTCCGAGCCAGTCTTGCAACGTGGTGACACGGCCCAGCGCTTCCCCGAGCCTGCGACGCAGCTGTCACAGCTCGAAGGAGAATTCAATGGCGAAAACGGTGCGCAAACCGTGTCACCACTTGATCATAACCTCACTGTCGCCTCCCAACAGGTCTGTTTGAACGAGGGCCGGTCTTGCGTCGCGAAACAGAAGCCCAGCTCCGACCCGAGCCCGCGACACCTGTGCAGCACGGGAGCACGACATCTCCTCCATCCCTACAACAAGCGCTTGGTGCTGTTCGCGTGGTGGCGAGCACCTCTGCTGATGAGTCCGGGCCTCAGTCCCCGACCTCAGCTCTACCGGCGGCGTCATCGGAGCTGTCATCCCTTCCCCTACGCTCGGAGGTCCCAAGTGCACCGGCTACGATCGACATCACGTACATCAAAGTCAACCCCGCTGTCGACAGCCTCCTCAGTCAGTTCTTCATTGTATCTACAGTCTGCATCAATCAAATGACGTGTTCTGCAGGTATCATGAAGTCAGAATTCCCATCAGACGACGCCATCAACCTTCTCCAGTCCATGAAACTCAACACGTCGTTCGGAGCCGGGCGGGCATCCGAAAATGCCTTGTTGCTCCTCGCGCGCATCGAGAATGCGGACCCGAACGACCCCGAGCTTTCTGAAGACGACACGGACTCGTGCTGGGGCCACCAGCAGTTTACGGCGGGCACTCTCTCCTTGCGCGAGGCGCTGGCGTCGTGGGACAGCATTGGCAGTGTTGCCATGGCATGCAAATTCATTGCTGCTGCGATCAAGACATGCCGTGCTGCACGCCACATCTGCTTCGTGCGCAAGAAGACACCTGCGTCGTTTCTCAGCGACGCTTATCTGCGCGAAATGGTCGAGCGACTTTGGGCTCTGTGGAAAGACGCGGGCGCGGTATGTCTCTCTCTACATGCACAGCTATTGATACAAGCTGATCTTCTTCTAGCCCGTGTTCAAGGGAAAGAAACCCGAAGACATTCCTGTGGAAAACAACGCTGGCGACCCCATGAAAAGCGACGCCGGAAGGGCCGCATCGGAGACGCCGAACGACGCCGGAAGGGCCGCATCGGAGACGCCGAACGACGGTGTGACTCGGACAGCGACAGCGGCTTCTCTTCAGGTACGTCGTTTTTCAAGTCGCATGATTTTCAAGCTAATGACAACACTGTTCAGACACTCAAGATGCCGCAGCTGAAGACCTGGATGAAGGCACACAATCTGGTACTCCCTCGAGGCTCGAAGCAGCGTAAGGAAGGTGTGTGTTTTGTGTTCTCTCAACTCACATCTAGCTGACATCCCACAGATCTGATTGCAGCCATTCTGGCAGCCCCGTTGTCAGCCCAGCCCAGTCCAGCCGATGTCGAGGGTATTCTGGGACCCGGTGGGAAAGGTGCGTGACGAGTTTGCTGTGTCGTAGCCGTCTCTGACTTCTTCATCTGTTCAGCCCCGAAGTAAAAGATCTTTAGTGCTAGAACCCGAGCAATTACTCGTGCATCTGGCCCCAGCCTACCACAATCCTACATCCTGTCGCGCCGTGCCGCAGTCTCCTATAGACCTACTTACATTATATCATTACACCTAATACAAAGCCTGAGTGGAAACTGCTCGCGACTGCTCGCGACTGCGAGCGACTGCCCCGCGACTGCGAGCGACTGCAAGATGGCCCCGATTTTGACTAAGTTCAACTGACATTGTGACTGTGGTCGACTGTGCGAGACTGGGATGGTGACTGCGAGCGACTAGGAAGTACGACTGTGTACGACTGTACGTGACTAGCAACGACTACGTTGTATGACTATCTGTGACTGCTCCCGACACTCCTCTAGGACTGACTAGTACTGACTGCGACTGCAAAGTCGAAGAATCCAGTCGCAGAATCGTCAATTTAGTCACCTACTCGGATTCCGCGACTATTTGACGACTGGCTGCGACTACCGGCGACTTCCCGTTTTTACTGAGGATCATGGCTCAGCCTGAGATATTTTGCTCAGGCTCCGGCTCCTTAATATTTGTCACATATTTCCAGGATTATGGGCATCACCATGTATTACAATGTGTGTATTAGTCAATAATATACATTGCAGACCCGGTATCTATGATGCGCGTCGCGTAGCAGGGGGCCGGGCAAACGAAGGCAATCTGATAGCATGAGTAGCAGAAGGGCAGCGAGTGGGAAAAGCAAAGACGGGCGATCTAGGCACCTTTGATAGACGAGCAAGTCCGGCGAGGGCCGGCAGCGGCATCGCTTTCTTCCTGGCGTGCCTCGAGGTTGACTGCACGTTCTTCGTGCCGGCTCCGAGCACGGCAGAGCTGGGGGGAAATGGTGGATGAGGACATGCAGCGCGCTGTGGTCTGCAAAGATGGGATGGAGAGCGGGGAGCTAGACGGTGTCTTGTGGCGCGTGGCTGCAGATGCACTGCTGGTTGTGCTTGTGAACGAGATGTCTGCGGAGTCCACAAGCATCAGAACCGGCGGCTGTGACCCGGATGCGACACATACCGGAAGCATGTGCAGGCGAAGCCGTGCGACTTGCGCGTGCGTGGTTTACAAGCACATTGTGTACGAGGATGTTAGAGTCGACAGTAAGATGACGGCACATGCCACGCACCTGAAGCTCCCGTGCGGGCATTTTTCGCTGCGATGCGAGCCGCACAACGCCGGGCGAACCTGCTGGCAGCTGCAGAGGCACGTTGATGTCCTCCGGCACGTACACGTCGACCGGTTGCGTGAATCTGTTCCCGTTGGTCGCGTGTACACCGCTTAATGTCTTCGACATCTGTAAAGTCGGCTGGCATGTAAATTGCGAGTGATGAAAGCCAATGTATGTACTCACCTCTTTGGCATGAAGAAGCTCTGAATCCCTGGCTGCAGAGCTGAAAGAGACGTCGGTAGGGTGAAAAGACAGCGGCGGAACTCACAAAGCGGCATTGTTATTGCCCGAGCTGACAACGAAGAGATATTGTGTGCGCGTCATTTGGCGAGTTGTGTGGGCGCATATATGCGTACCTGAGCATACCTGTCGACTGAATTATGGTGCTGGCTTGGCACTGCGGCGCTAGCGGGCTCCGATGGTCCATACCGTCCGCAATATGAGCTTGCGCCGTCGCGAAACAGCCTACATTACTACCAGGAGGGTATATGAGCGACATGTGCAAGGTTGCAGGGACGAGGGTGGGGGGGAAAGGGAAAAGGAAAGCGACGTGGCAGCTGGGACACGTCCGCTTAAGAAGGCCCCGAGCGATGACGTCGTCGCTGCGATCTCTAGACCAATCACGTGATCGCGTCGGTCCGAGAGAACACAACTCGCGACTTTCTCAACTTCGCGCTCCTCAACATCCCCGCCCGCATCGTCCCTTTCACCTCCATTGATCCCAGATTTCTTGACCAAAACAACAGCAGGAGTGGCAGGCAGGTGCTCCCGTCACATCTTCCTCCTCCAAGCACACTGAATCTCCCCGGTCACATCGAGCTTTGTTGCTGCGTGTTCGGACCGGCGGGGCATGTCGATTGATTCAACTTCTCGGAGGTTTCGTGTGTTGGAAACAGGAAGGTACGCGATCGTTCGCATTGAAGTGAATCACACAATTCTCCAGCCCTGCTCGCTGCAGCGGATGTCAGTGCCCAGCGCCGCTGGCAGCAAGCACTTCTCCATCTCTACCACCAGCCACCAGTTGTCCTCCGCCCCAGTAGAAGTGACATGTCGGTCATACGTGAGCAACTTCCTCATCTTGTCATATGACCAGTCTCCGTAATTCCCTTTGCTAGTTCGCTCGGCCTTGTCTCGGTCATTCGTCCAGTCTCAGCTGGCACTGGCCCATCGACAGACCCAGCATCTCAAGCGCGCACTCTTCACGCCGGACGCGCCAGCAGCGGGCAAATTCACAGTGCGTCTCTACGCGGTCTATGTGTGACAAGCTGAGTGGGTGGGCGCGCAGCTACCAGCTGACTGTGGAGACCGCATATGAGCAGCGCAAAGACGGGAGCGCGGCCAGTGCTGTTCAAGCTCGTCGCAGGGCCGGGCATACCACATCAACCAATGGCTCCGCGCACGCCAACTTTGTGGCGGCGATTTGGACTTGGCCCGCGCAAAGCGACCAAGCGCTCGAGCTCGTATGGCTCGTCTGCTGACATGCGCATGTCGCGGTTCGCGGACGGCGGGCTCGTCACGCCAGTCAGCATGAAGCCAGAGCGCATCCGGGCGCCGCTCATGGATGATCCAAAGGAGAACAGGTACGTCTCAAGCCTCCCGGACCCTCGTGTAAAGGTGCCTGTGCAGATGCCAACCTCGCATACTCATAGAAATCTGCAGAGACAACGCCGCTACTGAATCCCGGCCTGCTGGTGACACCTGCGCAGTATCCCAAGGCTGTCGTGTACGAGTGTGTCCCTGGTGTGTCTCAATTCCTCTACGCTACCCACAAAGTGCTATCCTCCCTGCGCCGTTTCCACCTCACCGACGCTTCCACTGAAAGCACCTAGGACGCGCAGAAACTACCACGTCTCTATACACCCACACCCACACGCTCGTGCGGCTTAGCCTTCAGCGCAATACGCTGGCCCTTCCGTTAGCCCCCTGGCATATCTTCCTCACTCCACCGGTTCCAGCGAGGGTCCCTCCCCAAGGCGCGCAGCTTTCGCCCAGCGACATTGCACTCGCACTCGCGCAGCGATGCCATTCAGGGTGGGAAGATCACGTCTCGAGAAGCCCGTCCCCCACAAGTTTGCCGTCGCGCACGCTCTCTCCCAACCCTCCCTCTTCTTGGCGCAAGAAACAAAAACCGGTGAGTACTGTACATCAACCAGGTCGCAGCTCGCACGGCGTCGGACCCGGTACCTCCTGCTGCGGCCTGGGCCTATCTTCAGGCATCCATCATAATTGCCGAGCTGACATTCTCAACGAATTAGACATTAATCGTCAGAACCTCCGGTACCTCAATCTGTCGGGCAACAAGCGACTCGAGATCAAGGCTGACCAGACTCGCAAGGGAGGCGCACCGCAGCACAAGGCCGTACTGGACTTGGCCGGTTTCGGGAACCTCACGCAGCTGAAAGTGCTCAGCTTGATGGATGTAGCGCGGTGTCGTGCCCAAAGGTCAACCCCCCAGCGCGCCGCCCTTTACAGCACCGTCACACACCCCACGCTGCGCAAACCGACGACGGACTACGGACTACCGCCGCCGCCCGCGCGCGTCACCACCCCGCGTCGTCGCCACCCACGTTGTCACCGAATGCCATTCCTCGCCGACCGCTGTCCACGCGCCGCCGCCACGCGCCCGCATTCCTCCTTCTTCCCACTCTATTTGTGGGCAACGCGGGAAACGCTCTAGCGGTCGTTTTGCGTCGGGGTAACGCCGAAGTTGTCTCGTCAAAGCACGATCCATTCGACAGGAACGAAATTGCGCGAATACGAGCGGCCGAGGGTTGGGTATCACCGAAGGGGCTGGTTAACGACGAGGTTGATGTCTCGCGGTCGTTCGGGTTCTACCATCTGCTGCCTGTGGTCAATGCGCGCCCCGATGTCACCGCGGTCACCCTGACCGAGCTGGACGAGTTTATCATAGATCCTGGACTGCCCCGACGGGAAGGAGGTGCTCGACGCGGAGGGCACTGTCATCGCGCGCGGGCTCTCTGTGCGCATGGGCATCCACTGCGGGCCCCCTGTGTGCGAGCCGGACGTGACGACGCGGCGCATGGACTACTACGGGCCGATGGTGAATCGCTTGTCGCGCATCAACGGGTGCGCGTCCGGAGGGCAGATCATGGTCAGCGCGGACGTCGCGCGCGAGATCGAGGCGCGGATGCTCGACATGGGCGCGGACACGGAGTACTCCGTGTACCAGCTCCCGCATGTGCTCAACGCAATCCGCGACATGGGCATCGTGCTGATGCCCGTTGGCGAGGTGAAGCTCAAGGGCCTTGAGGTGTCCGAGATGCTGTACAGCGTGTACCCGCGCAAGCTCGTCGGTCGCGCGGAGATGGAGGACGACGAGGTGCCGTTGGCTCCGGCCCGTGGGGGCAGCCGCCAGCGCCAGTGAGCTCGGGGCCAAGGCGGACGTCGAGGACGAGGGCGAGCCGTACCACGAGCACCGCTCGCGCACGCACGTCGCGCTCTGACGTCGCGCTCTGCGGGCCCGAGCAGGTGCGTGAGCTCACGGAGCTCTGCGTGCGCGTGCAGGCGCTCGCCGGCGACCGCGTCTTCCACCCGCGCGTGCACCGCAAGGGCTGCACTGCGCAGGCGCTCCCGCCGCCCGACGCGGGCGACGTGGAGGACGGCACGGTGTACCTGTACGGCGACCCGCACGCGCTGCTGCCCAGCGTGTCGGAGAAGGCGTCCGAAGTGGAGCTGCTCGCCGTCCTGCAGTACCTGCTCCTGCAGCTCGAGAACGCGATCGCATTGCTCGCGACGAAGCTCTTCCTGCAGATCATCGGCGTGTACTGCATCCCGCCATCGCTCGGCACGTGGAACGCGAACAACGTGCAGCCGCACTACCGCCGCGCAGTCGGCATCGCCATCGGCTTCATGGCCACGAACATGGGCGGTACGGGCGGCCTCGTCTTCCGATGGTGGGCCCTCTGAAACCCGACAGCCCGAACGCTTTCGGCTTCGTGGACCCCAATGACGTGCTGCGTGCCGCGCACATCATGCCGGGTTTCCTGTACAAGACGCGTCGCCCCGCCGTAACTCAAGCTCTCTTCAAACAGCAACCCGAAGAGGTCGATGAGGGTGCGGACGATGAGAGCTGCGTAAAATGGAACCGGTACTTCGTGGGCATGTGAGTATTGTACATGCAGGGTCCTGCCCATGACTGACAGCTGGTCAGATTCCCCGACAGGGACCACTTCATGCGCCATCGCGGCGGGGGCATCGGGCACCTCGTGACACGGTATTGCAACCCCGTGCTACGCAAGGTGGACCACTCCCTTAGGTCCCTACCGCTGGGCCCGGAGTTCGACCTGGACGCATTTTTCAAAGCACGGAAGAACGGCGTGCAGTCACAGGAAGACGACGCACGCGAGAACGAGCCCACAGACGAGGTCGCGCACAGCCATGCGGAGCGATCACAGGAAGACGACGCGCGCGAGTTGAATGAGCCCGCGCACGAGACCGCGCTCAGGATGTCGAGGACACGAATACCGACGAGGCCGACGAGGACGCGCTGCCAGCCAAGCTTGACGACCGCGACGACCTGTGGGAGGACGAATGGGGCGGGCCTGACGAGTGGGAGGGTGATGCCGCAGGCGAGTGGGACGGCGATGAGGCTGAGGACATGGAGCGCGGGTTGGATCAGGATGCCTGTGACGACGAGGAATTCGTCGCAGAGGCCGGCTTCGGCGCCCTGTGATGTGTAGCCCTGGACGGGTTCTCGGAAACGTCGTAACTAAGAATTGGGACCCATCTTACATGGTTATATATTGCATTGTATTCTACGTACACATAGTATTGTGGACGCGGCCACCTCGGAGGCGGTCGCATTATATAGCAGTGTATTCCGGCCCGCGCGAGGCGGGCACCACCTCGCTTCATAATATTTTGTGGCTTTTGCTGATGGATGTGTTCAGGACAAGCGGGATGTGTGCAATGCCTGACACGACTTAGACGAAAATCTTCGGCACCAGGTCCTGTAGGCACCTAGTTAGACCTGGTTCACGGTAGAATAGACGAGCTACTCCGACCTGCTACCAGCGACGCGACGGCCGGTAATAGCTCACATACTCTACGTCGAAGTAGGTCGTAGTATCCGGGCTATTTGCCCTCAGGTGCTCGGGTCCGGGCCTCAGCTACTTTGATTGGTAATACGCCGGCTAGTCCGAGCTACTACGATCTATTTTGCTCGTAGCTACTCCGTCTACTACGACCACCCCGAACGCCCGTAGTACCCCACCTACTCAGCCCCGTAGTATCTGGGGCCTCAACGCGGTGAATGGTAGAGAGCAAGTGTGAGGTGAAGCGGACACGTATTGGGGCTGACAGTAGACGAAGTTCGCAGTATCATGCTGTGCAGACACAAAGTCCGAGTTGGAGTTGGAGTCCGAGTCGGACCAGATTGGGAGTCGGACCAGAGTCAGACTCGGACCAGAGTGTCGGACCAAAGTCGGAGTCAGACTTCAGTCAGAGTCGGATCGGAGTTGGTGGCAATTCCAGTTGTGTAGAATAAAACAAAGAACAAGGAGGTTACAGATCACAGGTGCAGTGTAGAAAATTTGCAGAATGAGAGCATGGCGATTAATAACTCGCTCTTAGACATTCAGACTTGGAGTTGAGAGTCGGACTTGTTCTCTGGGTCCTGGTATTCTCCATCTGCTCAATGTACCATACATCTGAATCATTTCATTTCCTTATTGTATAATGGACCGGAAAATGCTGGGATAAGGGTATACTTGTGCGGACCGGCACAACTCCGAGGTTGCCAAAAGCACGTACTAACTCCTATTCCAATGTTTGAAGAATTTATATGACAGAAAACAATGGGATAGTGCAAATGTGCGGTGAGACTTGCACATATTAGCCAGGTGTTGTTGGACAATTATTGCAGTGCACAGGATCATGCTGCGTGGGCGGCAGAGGCAAAGTCGGAGTTAGAGTGGAGTTAGTGTAGACTCACGTCTACTACGTGCGGTCACGCGTCCAATGAGGCCGACGTGTTGATACGCCTGGTGCAGCGCTGGGAGGCGATTGTTCGCCAATTTTCGCACTTTCGACAAGTCGACAAGCACAGCGTACGAGCTCCGACCGATCGCAAGACCAGAGCCATAGCTCCGATCGTTGGAGCCTCGCAGCGCGATCGCACGATCGCAACGATACCTTGGACACCACGCTGGACCCGGGTCGAGTCGAACTGCTAGACGGCGCGGTGCGACGCGAAAAGGTGTGTGTGTGCTAAGTGCGCTGGCTCGCTACAAGTGGTTCTGCGGGACCCCGGTGACTGCGCGTGGCTCCCGACACCCCGTCCTCCTGCTCCGCGCTCCTACTCCTCCTGTCCCGTTCGTCCTGCCCTTCTCCTCCTGCTCTGCTCCTCTGCTCCTCCGCTCCTCTCTCTCCCTGTTCCCTCCTTCTCTGCTCCTTCTGCTCTCCTCTCTCTCTCTCTGTTCCTTCCTCCTCCTCTGGCCTATGGAGTCCCACTCCAACGCTCGGACCATCGACTCAGTCGCACGCCATCTGCGCAGTCGTCCGACCACTCGCACACTGTTCCGACTGCAACCACGCAACCTCGAGCGCCACGTCTCCCACAGCTGTCGCAACTCAGCGGAATTCTGTCAGACGTTTCGATCGTCGAGATCATCGCTTGAACATGTGCGCCACGCCGCTCCAATGACTCTGCGACCTCCGAGTACCTCTACAGTCGCGCGATTGTCCTCCGACCATTGTCCCACTCAGGTCTCGAACTTGCGCCGTATTTCTCCGATCCCGATTGTTATGTGGTCGCTTCAGCACTCCGATTATCGCCTCATTGCTCCGATCATTGCACGCACAATATCGCATTCGTCCGACCGTTAGAAGAGTCGCAACATCGCAACATTGCAACGCTCGCCCGCGACCCCCTCGCACATCGGAGCATATTTCCTTGCTCGCCACGTTGCCATTGTCTCCTTTTCTTGTCATATTGTCTTGTCCGACATTGTAGGACATCGCTCTCACACTTCTTGACAGCGCAGATCGTTTTCCATGCGCTTTCACTTCCCTCTTGACAGCGCTGATCACTTGCTCTACATTGTTTCCTACAGCCTCACAGACCTTCATATATGTTCGCATGACTCCCCTCCATTGTCCGTACCATGTGCGACTTGCGCACCATTGTTTGCCTTTGTTCCGATCGGTTTCCTTTGTTCCGACTGCATTTTCGATCGGGCTCGTACTATAGCAATCGGAACGTATAAATAGCGGTCGGACATATGCTGCAGTACAGATTTGGTTCTCCCCTCGCAGTTCAGATCTCATTCGGAGCTCACACCTTCGTCTCTATTGTATAGTTAGCTTGAGGCTAGCTTCGTCACCTTTGCCTTTGCCTTTGCCTTTGTCATCATCTCTCGTACTCAGTTTATCGCTCTCCTCGCTCTCATCTTGTTCCATCGTCGTCCCATTAGCCGTCGCCCATCCATCATCTCGCAGCGGTCACACGCTCAATCGGACCACTTGCGCCACTTGTTCTCGCATTCCAACCATTGTTTCCACTTGTCCGAACGCTCACATGATCGGAACGGTTCAGCATTGCCGCCTGCACTTCTCGTAGTCGCTCTGACCACCTCACAACAACATCACACATCGCCCATCGCGTCGCACGTCGCCCATCGAATTGCACGTCGCCCATCGGAGCCACCCTCCTCACATCCTCTTCGACGATCGTACACTCAGCCTCCAGTTGTTCGCAGTCGTTCACAGTCGTTCGCAGTCGTTCGCAGTCGTTTGCAGTCATTTGCAGTCGCTCGCAGTCGCTCGCAGTCGTTCGCAGTTGTTCGCAGTTGCTCGCAGTTACGTCCAGTCGCGCACAGTCGCTCGCAGTATGCGACCCCATCTTCAGCGACCCTCCGAGCATTCGCGCATTCTGACCAGGCCCACCGACCACACATCTCGTCGGAGACGCACCTCCGATCGTCTTTGGGACCCTGACACTCACTTGCACACATCAACGGTACCCTCTTCAGCGCTCTAGGGATCTGGTATCACACACATTACCGCCCTACTACCTGTGGGTGCCCATCAGCGTGTACCCGTTTTGGAGTGTTTGTTACTATATACAGATCCTTCTATTGCTTCTCGCTACTTACGGTCGACACGCTCGTCTTATATACGCGCATGACAGCGCTGTCTCGATCGTCTCTCTTTTCCCTCTCCCTCACGTACACGGTGCTAGCACGTTCTTTCGGCAATCATAGTCGGTTCCTTTCACGAGCGCCCGATTCCGGACACCCTCTGAGTGTTGTCGCCGCACGGCGGCTTCCAGTTAGGGGCATTTGGCATGTAGAATAAAGCACGGATTGAGCACTAAACGGAAGGCATAGTATGCTCAGGCTTCCAAAATCTAGAGGTGAAATGTATTCCTAAGTCCTTCAGAATAAGATGAAAAATGGGGTGCCAGACTTTAACACCGCAGTCTAATTCCGAGGCGGTCACGTGATATCGGACTTGCATCTCCCTCCTCAAGCTCGGATCAAATTCAAAGCTTGGAAAAGCAATACTAGGTTACCGAGCATGTGCCACTCTACCATACCACCCGATAAGGGGATTAACTTGGCTAGAACTCTGTACTTCTGCATTGGGAAGGCAGATGACACATCTGTAGTGGCTGGGGTCCCGCCACTGATGGCATCAAAAATTTCCTTTTCTGAGCTGACCACTCCAGGCCTCCATACAAACTGAACTCACCTGGTACATACGGTAATCGCCGTACAGGTCAAATTCCACGCGAATTTCCTTACACACGCGCGTCAAGTCGTCCAGGTCCGCTGTGTTGAGCTCCCGTGTCGCCGTGACCAGACGCAGGGCCGGCAGCTCCCGCAGGGCAACTAGCAGGTACCAAAGCGGCACGCGCCAGTCGTCCTTCGTGACCGCATGATAGCCCACATGACGGAGCGTCCGCGGGAGAACCACAGCCCCCGCAGGGCGCACCGCAAACACCAGCCTCTCCAGCCGCACGAGGCGGGCGATGACGGCCTGCGGGGGCAGCGCATCGTCAAGGGAGAGCGACGTGAGATCTCCGAGCGCAGGGGATCTGCTGAATGTGCCCAGGCAAAGCGGGTTGCCCCAGTTGACGCCAGACACCTCGAGCGCGCGCAGCGCGAACGAATCAGCTGCCTCCAGCAGCCATCGCACAGACACGGGGGTCCTCCAGGTCACTGCGGCGCTGGGGGGTGACGTCCACGGCACGGGGTTTTCGGGTAGGTCGGTGTCGATGAAGAATGTGAATATGTCGAGGGACTGTAGGTCGGGCCAGAGATCGAGGAAGGGGGCGATGCGGTTGGGTGCGTTGGCAAATTGCAGGTGCTTGATCCGCAGGCCCATCCCGCGTATACGCTCCATCTGGCTGCTCATGTCGGACGGATCGCTCAAGGCGACAACAGACAGGGCTTCCAGATTCGGACAGAGCGCGAGCAGGGCGAGGGCGTTGTCGCTGTCCCCCACGGAGCTGATGGACACCTTAATCTTGATGAAGTATACATACGTTCCGAGAAGGGCATTCTCTCGCAGCGCATTGAGGAGCAGGAGGGCGTGACTGTCGCGGAGGAACCTGGAGTTGGCGTTGCGGAAGAGGAGCCGCTGGGCGGGAGCCGTCCACCCTTTGCAGACGAGAGAGCATGCGGAGAGCGTTCCGTAGTCGATATCGACGTGCTGCGAGTTGCGGTAGACCCACGCGATGATCTCGACGTGGACGTCGTATGGCAGGCTGACCATGCTGCGCTGGGGAAGCTCAGTCTCGCTAGAGAGGTCAGATGGCACATCGGACGTACTTTGCGTCGTTTGATGGTGCCAACGGTCCTCATCGCGAGCGTTGAGCTGGGGCACACCGTTGGATGGCGGGTGAGACGGTTGAACATCGTCACGGGGTGTTGTGGTCGAGGCTGCCGGTCCCACGGCCCGCCTTGCCGGTTCTCACTCGAGCGAAAACAAATTCAAGCGATATCACCTGTACTTATGGTACGCCGGAAGGCCGCGGTTCAAATCAAAAGTGAACCTCGCCCATTGTTCCTCAGGCCCGGACATCACGGCCCGTCCCGGCACAGCCACATCCCGGTTCGGTAGTTACCGACAGATCCTGTAGGCACGGCATCGTCTAATAAACACATAACATTGCTCCAGCATACTTTCTGAACGATAATAAGGCTACAGGTGGCGTTCTCAGGAGCTGCGCTCGATACCAAGTCTACCTAGTGGTCAGCCTCATCGCCGAGCCGCGGCTCCGGCTCGCTGACAAAGACGGGAGATACTGGCGGTGCCGGATCCCAGCTCATATCTCCTGTTGTTGTAACCCGCGACTCCATCTGCTCATCGGGCCCGGCAGCGGTGTGCACCACCTCTGTGACGCCTGCGACAAGTCCCGCCTTCTCTGCCCCACTTTGGAGCGCCTGAGCAGAACAAACGAGAGTGATCTTTGGACAGACACGGGGATGGGATGCGGCGGTGAGTGCCATGCTCGTCGTGCAGCTGTTGTTACTGACTGTTTCTTACTCTGGTTCTAGATGATAGGCTTGTCTCATAACATGACATTGAACCTCTGCACGCGGTTCCATTCGGACATCCGAGTCCGTGCCCGCGCGCACGTACACCAATTTACTACATACCCAGGCAACCGGCAACCAAATCGACATTTTAGAGGCAGGTCAGGCAGGCTTTTAGTGTGTTTGAGTTGACTCTCACTGCCTCCTGGTGTTTTTTTACAGAAGTGGTTACTGGTTACGCTGCGCGCAGATAAAGTTGTATAAATACATACTTTCTGTCACTCGTAATCGCAGTCTTTCTGCGCCTTTCCGCCGCCACTACGCGCTGCTCGTGCTCAGTCCCACCGCCGCTCACGCTCAGTCCCGGCGCCGTTCGCTCAGCGTAGAGCTGTGGCACCGTCATCAAAGCGTCATCAAAGCTGCAACTCCGCCACAATTGACTATGATAATTGCGCCTACGCCGCCTCACCCCTGGTGGCATTGTGAGATTGCTGTACATGCGGATACTCGGTCGCGATCACCAGCCATGCTGAACATTCAAAGTTGTCTGGCCCATGTCAAGCTACGATCAATATCCCGAACTGGATGTAGGCCACATCACTTGCTCTTTGGGGCGATCCTTCTGGTCGGGTAGCTGCTTTCTTCAGGGCTTCGTGCGTTAACCGGCAGCTGTGGCTGCTACCTAACCAGAGACGGCTGAGACACAATAGCTGTCTGCTGTGAGTGTGCTTGAGGGGAGGGCTATATAATCTGGGGCTCGACACGCTGTTGAGCAATCTCTCTGGTCCTTTTTCACGTCGCTTGCGTGTAGCCCCTCCCGAGCTCTGACATATCCAGATATCATCTTATTACACACACGCGACCTGCCAAAATGTCTCAGACTGTCGACGTCACGCTCTGTAGCGGAGGAGACTCTACATGTGGTCAGATATTTCGACACAAGACGACAGCTGGCCCTTGCGCTATGTGCACATTGCTCGGCGCACTGGATGAGACCTCTGACGAGTACAAGAGGAAGGAGGTGCGCTTTCTGATAGTTCTATCATTTGCAACCGATCTCACATGCATGCCTTACAGAAATGGGCACAGTGCGCCGGCTGTGGTGTGGCTTATTCAAGGCTTCCTGGGGGTGCTTTGTGTGGCGAGTGCAAGACGGTGCGTACTCGTACTTGTCCGGATGATGTCCTGCACACTGACCATCCATGTAGGCCGATGGGCTCGTCGATCAATCTGTTGAGGCTGCTCGGGCTGCTCGGGCTGATGCTTTTCAGGCCCGCATGCATCCCGGACGGGCAGCGACCGCCCCAGGTCCTACTACTGAGCGTGTTGCTGCATTTGGGCCTGTTCAAAATGTGCTTCCACCCCCGACTGTTGTCAACGGACCGACGATACCCATGACAACCGAGAGTCTCAATCGGATTCGTGACTCGACACCAGGGCATAGCTCACATAGCTCTGGGCGGGTGATTTACGTTGGATTCAACCTGAGAATGGACGCAAAGGCATACAAGAAAATAGGGTTTCACTGCACCCCGTTCCCGGAGACAACCCCGATGGATGGTCAGTCTTCACTCGATATTCGATCTACATATGGGAGACTTACGCTGTGACTGGCACAGATGTTGTGCAGAGTGCTTTGAACCGGTGGGAGCCGACATGGACGAAGCAGTTCCCGATGAAGATTATTCCGTGAGGGCATTTTATTCCTTCACACTAGTGCTGAATGCTCACTTCTACCTACGTATACAGAGACGACATTTCAGTACGGTTTACACCAAACAAGATTCCAATCGCCAACGCTCTGTACGGAACACTCGCGGACTTCCATCGCATTCATTCGACCGGACCTCATCAAGGAATCTATACGCAAAGCATCCCGAAGGAGGCGGGCAGGATTATAGGGTCAACTTACATAGGCCTGGATCTAGTGCTTGACTCTGACATGGTGCGTCCGCAAGCTTTTCATTCGTTTCCTCAAACTGATCTAATGCGCCACAGTATCAGCAGAGAGTTCGCGAAGCATCAGGTGAATTGTCAGAGTCAGAAGCTGTAGGAAAGAAGCGGGGCCGTGCTGCCCGTGCCAGCATGGGTCCACCAGGCGACGTTCAGAGGAAGCGTGGTCGTGCCGGTGCGTTTCTAGGTGCTGTACTTCATTGAACCCCATCTAATCTGCAATCCATTCAGAAAACTATCGGCCCATGGTCTCCGCTTTCAACCCTTCATCCAGTGGCCATCACACAACCGTCGTTAATTATCAAAGTGTCAGTTTGATCTTCGCCATTCCTGATATCTCGGAGGCTGGTGAAGTAAGTACCGGATGGCCGATGGAGGATGACCCGGACTTCTCTGGGCCTGTAAAGGCATCAATGGCTATGAAGCCTTTTGCAGAGGGCGCGATGAAAGTTGTGTATAAGGTACATCCATCAGATCTACTGTGCTACTACTCTCACTCATTCCTTTTCCCAGTTAATTATCAACGGACGAGCTTTCGTCGCAAAGCGCTTCAAGGATATTGGCCACGGCGCAGGCATTGTGACGCCTGTCGAGAACGCGCAGAACCTCAGCGCAGAACTTGACCGAGCGCTTCTGGGCCAGTACTTTCTGAAAGCATTCTATGCACACGCAGAGAGCCTCAATGTGGAGGTTGAAGAGAGTGAGTCCAAATGCATTTATATGCGTGTTGACAGTGCTGACTTCCAACACTGTCAGACTTTGAGTTTGTCGAGGCTCGGTTTGCAAGAGAATTTCTGAGCGAGCAAGTTCTCCCATCGCGCGCATCTGGGGCCACACAGGAGCAGATCGAGGATGCACGCGCTGCGGAGTCTGAAGACACAAAAGCTTTAGCCGGTGCGTATTGGCTGATCGAGCCGATGCGGGTACAAACTGTGAAGAAATGGAGTGGAACGATGTCGCAGCCTGTCAACCTTACCGGCCGACGTGCAATGACGGTCAATGCGTTCATACATTTCGTCTACGAGTACAGCCAGCATAACATGGTGATCGCAGACGTTCAGAGTAAGTCTTGTTTCTTTTGAATACTCCGGGCTGCCCGCTCATAGCATGCTTAGGCACTGCTACCGCACGCTCCAACAAGGTTACCGATGTATTTTTCGATGTTATGACGCATACTGTTGCCGGGTACGTTAATTCTGTCTGTGGTGTGTGTCTCAACCTGACAAAATTGTCCAGTGACTCCGGTGTTGGTGATCACGGTCATGCTGGGATCGATGCATTCATCAACCAGCACATTTGCACGTCTCTCTGCCGTCAGATGCAGCTTCGTGGCGCAAAGGCTCCTGTCGCCCAGCCTGTCAGTGATGATGACGAGTCGGATACCGGAGATGAGTAATTAATTACAAATGTAGTAGTATTCAGCTGTTAGGTTACAAAGGATTGTGATGCATGCAGCCCGCATTTCATCCAGCCGAGACAGACTCTGAGTATCTCTGTCCGAATGTTCTTGCCAGGATCATGTGATTATATATATTTGTGACACGATGACGTGGTGAGAGCACAATAAGCGCAGGGACAGGAAGGACACAACGCACGTGTTTCGCGCATTGCGCGCCACAAACGCGGCTCACCCGGCAGCCCCAGTGGCCACAATCATTGTGCATGAAGACAATGCTCATTGTACTGCTTTGTCTTTAGGTATAAAGGCCCTGTTCGAATTGAGCCGCTTGCACATCTGTCTTCCCAGCCTAATTCTGACACGACATGCCTGGCAATCCACTTCTCAAGCGCGAGGCTTCTTCAAGCAACAATACATCTGGAAAGAATGGGATGGACAACGGCAAATGTACGTTCGAGCTCATCTAATACATAGCTACATATCACTGACAACTGTGATTGTAGGGCCAGAGCCAGACGTTCTGAAACATGCCCTGTACGAATATGCGGCAGAACGTCTCCCACTCGAGAGGCGTCTGGGACGTTTGAAAGATGAGCATGGTCTGCAGATTGGGTGCGTCCTGTCAAGCATGATACCGCTATGATCATAAGTCGTGCTGATGCTTTTTTTATTTTAGTTTAACGACCTTGAAAGAACTTAATCGCCATTACGAGGTTCCGTCATCGCGTCGCAAGCTTCCTCAAGAAACAGCGCGTCAGCTTGTTCTGAACAAGATGGCCGATGACCCTGTTGGACGTCGCGGAGCTGGCACCGTCATGACGACGCTTGCCCTTGATGGCACACCTGTTCCGCGGTAATATTGTCTGATTTTTTGTCTGATCATCTCTGACAACCAATTTTACAGTTCGATCATCCGCAAAGTCATGCGCGCTAACGATCCAGATGGTGCACAGGCACGATATCCAGGAAAGGCACCAGCAATTAAGCGTGGTAGGCTCGAGGCACTTGGCCCAATGCACGAAGTCAACTGCGACGGGCATGACAAGATCGGCGCCCAGGCATTGCGGATGGGCGGTGTCGGGCTCCCTATCTATGGATATAAGGATAAGTGGTCAAGCCGCATACTTCACCTTGTGGTCATCCCGAACAACCGCAAAGCTGACATTGTTGGGCACACTTTTTGCGACTTTGTGGAGAAGTATGGCGGTGCGTCTTCTTCCGTGCAGAAATACTGAAGCTCGCCCTAATTTTCATGCGAAGCCACTGCCCTTCAGATCACTGTAGACAAGGGCTCAGAGACGGGAGAAATGTATGCAATGCAGACCGGTCTCAGGTGCAGATTTTACACTCCAATGCCCTGTTTGCTGTTCTGATGGTTTCTGAAATTTCAGGGATACTTACGCTCAGGACGTGGACCGCACAGCGTATCCTGCATTTCAAGCACTCCCCAGTACACGCAATATTCCGATTGAGGGCTTATGGCACTGGCTGCGCAACAACGATGGCTATAACCTTCATGGCCTTATCACGGAGGGGCGGAGCAAGGGAATTTTCAATGGAGATGATGATCTTCATGTGTGAGTCACCCTTGTCCTCACAAGTCCTTCTGGCTGACATCCTTTGCTGCACCAAAGGAATCTATTCAACTGGATATGGCCACCCATCGTGCAACAGCGACTTGACGCTTTTCGAGTCTATTGGAATGCACATGTGATTCGCAAGCAGAAGAACAAACTCATGCCATCCAATATGTCGCCGAATGATGCCTTCATCTCGCCTCAAGCTTACGGCGGGCACCGTGTGTCTGTCATCGTGCCTCCAGCCGCTATCAATGCCCTGCGCAACAAGCTGCCTATTTCCCGTGAGGAGGCTTTTCGATGGGTTGCCGATGACTTTGCGCAGATGGCGCAGCAGGCGTATGTGCGCCTGGGTAGCCCGGTCTTGACGGTTTTCTCCGCCTGGACTGTATTTTCGCAGATGGATGGGGTCTTGCGGCAGGCAATGGGCAGAGAATAATGTCGATAGTACCCGTCTCGCGGTATATAGTGTATGTTAGCACGTCGTCGGGACATCCGACTCTGTGATGGTGTTGGGTTTCAGCTTCAAGCTATACAGACTTCGTGCACTACAATCGCTCGCGTACCCTCTCGTGTCACTGTGTTAGGTCCCGGAATATCCCTCAGTGTTGCTTCCTACAAGCTGTACAAAGTGTAGCATATGTATTCGAAAGCGCGGCGGCCAGTTCAACACCTCTTGGCCCTCGTGTGCCACATCGCGCTGCTCTGAATGCACGCCCGCCTTGCCTACAAGCACAGGCACCGCCGAGCCCTTCTTCTTGCGGCGCCCGCCGTTGCGCTTGTCCACAGGCCACAGCGAAGCCGCCCTCCTCCCCGCGCCCCGCCAGCGGCGAGTCCATCACACGCCGTGGTGCATCGCATCACCGCAGCGCCAAGCGGTATCCCAGGTGTGGCGCCATGCTGTCTGTACGAGCTGCACACCGGCGCGCGTGCACTCACTCCGTACGTCATGTGCGTATACCGCAGCAGCGCATACTTCGTCAGCGTTGGCGTGACGGACGGACCTGGCGCGCCATCCCTCAGCCTGCTGCCGCCCTTCGGCGTCGCGAACACGACCCGGCGACCCCGCGTGATGCCGGCGACGCGGGCTGGAAGCTGGAAGATGTGCTCCACCGGCATCATGTAAATGCGAGCATGCTGTGTGCAGATGAGGACGGCCCGTGCCATGTGTATTCAGAAAGAGGTACGAGCATTACCGATGTGGCCCTTGCCTCCGTAGTTGTAGCACCACTTACCGTGCACAACATACCCCTCGCCGCCCTTCTCGAGGCCGAGTGTACACTTTTCCTCCCGCGCGGCGAGTATGCGCGTGCACTCATTTGTCCTCGACGTACTCGTAGAACCGACATGCTCGTAAAACCGACCTACTCATAAAACCGCCAGAGGTGTCGGGCATTTATCTTGTGGCGCTTGTCCGCATCACACCGGTCGCAATCGTTGTAGCTGCTTGGGCCCATCTCGCGGGAGTGGCGGTTCGGGCATGTCTGCAGGGAAAGCGTGCGTGGAGGGATGCATGTGGTGAATGCGCGGGTATCGTACCTTGAGGGAATCGGGGGATTACGGCCAGTCAGGCATCTCGCTTTTGAAAGCGAGATGCCTGACTGGCCGTAATCCCCCGATGGTCCGAGCGCCAGGTGATCCCGCATCCAGTCGTGTTCGTTGGTCAGGCCTTCGCTGTGTGCCTTGTCCTGAGTGGTTGGAAGAGCGCAAAGAGACTGCAGAGAATGTGCAGAGAATGCGGCTGAGGTGAGTACGAGAGCGTGACGGAGGAGAGAGGAGAGTGTCGAATAAACGCGACGTGCGCTCGCGCCACAAGCTCAAGCGCCTGCTGCGTCGATGTCACATATGTGACATACTTGCTCTCTCGAGGCCGTACATACTGTTCAGGGGGACCCTTCGTATAAAACAAAGTTTCAGAAGACCTTGTAACCTGCATCAGAGTGCCATTCGTGAGTTTTGTGTCTTAAAGCGACAGGATCGTGTCTACAGCGTGTTCCTTAGCATCGATGACAAAGCATCGGCAGCCCGGCACTAGCGGAGCACTCGAATTCTCAAAAACTCACCCATTGGCCCACTACAGCGCTCTGGATATACATGAAACCCTGCAAATACCCGTGTCTGCTGCTGAAGAGAGGGCGCTGGGCCGACAGGAATTTGGGAGGGTGCGGCGTCGGCAATGCCCGGGACGGGGACAATGGGAACAATGGGCAGTTCAACTTTTCATTCGAACCGCGGCCTTCTGGCCAACCTTACTGTACTGCCATGCAACACCCCAGCATTCCCCACTAGATAATACAAACGACGCTGCCATCTGCCTCGTGCATTTGGGGTCACCGACCAATTTCCTCTCATGCGAGCCGTCAAGATGAAGTATTGTTGCCTCTCAATTTCCCGCCCGATTCGTGAGGCTCACGGCGAAACGAAACGAATCCGACTCTCCGATATCTCACATGCGATATTGCCAATCTGCGTCTATAAGATGCTGTATACAGGTCAGAATTCTCGTCATTAAGCACAGCAGTTCGGCGAGACTCACCCTGAACATACCCGAGTCGCCATACACATCAGAATCCACGTGCATCTCCTGGCACTCATCCAACAGCCGCTTCTGCAGTGGCGGAGACAGCGCCCTTGTGGTCGTCGCACGGATTGTAACGCGGTCACACGCTGAAGCGTTGGGGATCGGGCGAGGTGTCGTGGTGGTTAGATTAAGTATAAGACAGAGACGAATGAACCCTAACCCAACCCAAGCAGCGCAGTCCAACATCGCCACAGCTCAGCCGCAATGCCTCACGCGGACCACTCAGACCACTTCGCCGATCTGGACTACAACGACGGCTTCGCGGTCCTATGTGTCTGTGGTCGACGCTCTTGCAAGGAGATCGGCAGACGGGCCACCTAAGGTAAGGTGCGTCGGGTGCTGATGGCAATGCGCTCTGCCTTTCCACACTCACGAAGCCTCGAGTAGAAGTAGATCCTGCATCCGACGCGATCGCGCTCATCTGTGCCCAATCCCTGCTCGCGCGATTGCTTCGGCGACTCTGCTGACTGCCATAGCATAGTCACACGTTGCACGCCAACCATCCTCGAGCTCCGCATCGCGCCCCAGTCTCCCACTGGCAAGCCTTGACACCTCCTCAAAACCCAAGACGGCGTACGTACGTACATCACCACGGCAACCCAGGCTTCCCTCTTCTGCCTGCAATCCCGTCGCATGCAGCACTTTGGCCAATCGTCGTCATCTCCGCTGCGTCCCAGCGCCCCGACCCCGACCCCGACCCCGATTTCCAGCGCTCGCATCCGTATCGGCCCGTCGGCTCACGCACGGCCCGGGCCTCGTCGGCGCGCAATCCGCCTCATCCCGGCTCAGCGAAGCATTTCCAGCGACACGGCGACCGGCGACCCTCCGTCGATTTCGATTCGAATAGGTAGCGCGCCGCGACACGACGATGGACATGGACACTAGCTCGAAGAGAGCCAATGCTCAAGCATGGCGATACGATTCCATCTAGTAACATGATTCGCGCTTTTGCAGAGTTCTGCCTTGAGGATTGATATTGAGGTTTAAATTGGTGTGTAATTTGAAAGTGATATTCGAGGTGTAATTGGTGCATAATTCAAAAGTGATATTCGAGGTGTAATTGGTGCGTAATTTGAAAGTACTAGTGATATTCAAGGTGTAATTGGTGCGTAATTCGAAAGTGATATTTTTGATTGATCCATAGTGAAATTCATTTACATTTCCAGCTAGTTTTACTGAGCTAGGTATATACACCCATCCATTTACTCATATCTCATCTCCTTTTCCATTCCAATATTCTTTTCTATTTTAAATTCTTTTTATTTTTCATTTATTTTTCATACAAAGTACATACTGAGGCGCACGAGCGTGCAAATGCGATTGCATGCAACATGTGTCACGGTGGGGGTGCAGGGCATGAGGAAAGGTGGGTGCAGATATATGCAGGTGTGCGAGGGCGAGGTGTGCGAGGGGGGCGACGATGAGATCTTGAGACCGGGCGGCGGCCGTGACGTGGCATGCGTAGAGAGCAGGCGAGTGACGTGGCAGTCTGCGCGAGTGATGTAGCGGTCCGCGTGAGTGATGTGGCGGTCCGCGCGAGTGATGTGGTGGTCCGTTCGAGTGACGTGACGGCGCGGGCGGCGGACGAGGGGTTGAGAGGGGGTGCGAGGACATTGGAAGTGCGGGGATGACGAAACGCATGAAGGGCGGTGGTGACGTGACGCGCCGGCAGCGGGAGCGATGTTGATTGGAAGTCGGTTCAAGCATGGGAGGAGTGTGCATTGGCGTGAGGAGCGGCGCACGCGAGTGATGTGGCAGCATGGGCGGGTGACATGGCAGTGCGGTGGTGCGGGTGGACGACGTAGAAGCTCGAGCGGGGCGCGGGGTGTGACAACATTTAGATGCGGGTGAGGGCGCGCACCGTGTGAGGGTGACTGCGGGGTGCGAGGAAGGGTGCACGGCAAGCGCGTGTGCGCAGCAGGCGAGAAGGGACGAGTGTCAGTGTGCAGAGTGTGCGGGCGGCGTATGGAGCGAGAGGTAGCTGCGGCGTGACGAGGCCGTGGTCGACGAGATTGGCGACTGCGGCGAGGTGAACGGGTGTGTGAGGAGGGTGCCGGCATGCGAGGAAGGACGAGAGCGAGAGTGCCGAGGAGGACGCGTCGCGCGAGGGCGACGGTGTTGCCATGGGAACGCCGGTGCGGGCCCGTGGACTTGAGCGGGGCGATGTGCGCAGAGGAGAGTCAGTGTGGGCAAGGTGGTGGGGCGGCGAGGGATGTGATCACAGAGACAGCACTTACCTGTGCTTTTCGCTGAAGTCTCACTGTCTCCCTGCCACCATCTCATATGTTCTGTCTCATCTTCTCATCTCCTTAGCATGCAGGTTGCGATGGCGGCGGTGGCGGCGACACGGCGGTGGGGGACGTCTGCGTGAGGGTGGAGCTTGGGGGACATGGCGGGGGACATGGCGGTGGTCCGAGTCGAAGAGAGTCGAGCTCGTGTCAGATAGATTTCATAAGCAGGAGCGGTAATCAAACCGGCAATCAAACCGGCCCCCGGCAACCATGACCGAATAGAAAGGCACAGACTTAAGAAACCCACTTATAAACGACTAGCTCGAAGAGAGCCAATGCTCAAGCATGGCGATACGATTCCATTTAGTAACATGATTTGCGCTTTTGCAGAGTTCTGCCTTGAGGATTGAGGTTTAAATTGGCATGTAATTTGAAAGTGATATTTGAGGTGTAATTGGTGCATAATTTGAAAGTGATTTTTGAGGTGTAATTGGTGCGTAATTTGAAAGTGATATTTTTGATTGATCCATGTAATTGATCACTAATTCAAAAGTAAAATTCATTTACATTTCCAGCTAGTTTTACTGAGCTAGGTATACACCCATCCATTTACTCATATCTCATCTCCTTTTCTATTCCTTCTATTTTAAATTCTTTTTATTTATTTATTTTTCATACAAAGTACATACTGAGGTGCATGAGGGTGCAAATGTGATTGCATGCAGCATGTGTCACAGTGGTGGTGCAGGGCATGAGGAGCGGTGGGTGCAGACATATGCAGGTGTGTGAGGGTGAGATGTGCGAGGGTGGCAACGATGAGATCTTGAGACCGGCGCATCTGAAAAATCTCAATTTTCCATAGCCACTGGTCCTATAATATAGTCTATTGTTCTTATATAGTTGGCCTACTTGAATATGGAGTTATATATAGCATCCATAGCATCCATAGCACTAGCGAGGTATTCTATAGCATGCCATGGCCACCGTAGCACATGCACTCCAATCTATAGCAACCATAGAAACTTAAGAGAGCTATATACAGCTATGTGGGCTATTTGCCAGACAGCCCCAATATATTGCCTATCACTCATTTATTACTTAGCCATCATCTCTTAATCATTTTGATTCATTTGCTCAGATTTGTCATTATATTATTTCAATTGTCATATTATTATATACAACACTAATCAGCTAGCTACTTGTTTAGGCGCACTGCACGTCGCTGTCGAGGATAGAATGTGTGGTGCCACACGCGACGCGGCGAGCGGGAGGGACGGCGGTGGGCGGGAACAGCAGTGACGTGGCACGGCGTGCGGGCGGGTGGCAATGGCGGTGACATGGCACATCGTGCGGGCGGGTGGCGACGGCGATGACGTGGCACGTCATGCGGGCGGGTGGCCACGGCAGTGACGTCCGTCGCACATCGTGCGCACAAGACGCGGCGCGGCGTGTGTGAGAAGCGGCGGTGTGCGTGGATGGCGTGCGGAGACGGCGTAGTGATGGGGTCGCGCGTGAGTGAAGTGGCACGTGTTCTGCGTGCGGGAGGGAAGTGGCCATGGGCCAGGACGGCGTGCGGGAACCAGGCGTGGTGGTGGGGCCCTGTGTGACGTGGCGGTGGTCGTGCGCGCGGGTTCGCAACGCGGAGGATGGGGCACAGTAGAGTGTACCCAATAAACGACACACCCATACTCAGTCGGCTAAATAAGCAACACACTGATCTTCGACACAGTCGCCGAATCTGCGACACAGTCGCCGAATCCGCGACACAGTCTGCTCATGAGCGACACACTCGACTCGTGGAACGTCAGCGACGGCCAACTGCGACACACTCGGCTGATGCGCGACAAGACGCGACACAGTCCGGCCTCTCAAATGATATCAGCCCATGTGACAGACGAAATAACGCGTCCACAACGCGCTCTTCACCTCTTCACATCATGTTGTAGAAAATATCATATAATTGTCCTAAATATTGTGCCCAACCCATTCTACGCTAGTACTTGCCGAGACAGGCTCGTCCCACTTTCCACATACCTTGAGCACACCTCACCCCCGTCCGCCCTCTCGAGGAGTCTTGAGGCACCATGGCCACTCGTACTGGTCCTGAGGGGGCGGATCTCGACGATGCGACGTTTGTGGACTCCATACCGGCGGGAGTTCTTCGAGAGTTTTGAGACCAGGTGACGTGGCACAAAATAAATCCCCCATGAACTGTGCTCAAATCATTCCATAGCATTTTCCAGAGGTCTTTGTGACGAATAACCCGCAGTTGTTCTTGGGAACAGACTGGATCAAAGTATCTACCCTACGAGACTGGCTTGCAACGCGTCCGGAAGACCGGACTGCCCCATCAACGGTGATGGGACCCCGCGGGCTACAGGCACGTAGACCGGGCCGCACACCTCAAACCCTCATACCCACACCAGAAGCTCGGCGAAGGTCGGCGAAGAGCAGCGAAGCCCGGCGAACGAGGACGTGGTCGGGCTCACGAGTGATGGAGAGGCCGGCAGGGAACGGGGCGAATGGAAAACGGAACGGGCCGAGAGCGTGGGAACGGTGAGACAGAGAACATAGAGTGTACTTGTACCAGTGATGACAAATCAATCTACTCTTGGGGAACAACACCCGAGACTTCACAGCTCAAACGAAAGGCGTAACACTAACAAACGGCCAGCGAACCAAGAGAACAATCAGTACCATGCCATAGAGGAACAGTGAAACGGTAGTAGATGTGACGGTGGGCGTCCCGGCGAAGAGTCACCAAGTCAACCCGACTTCGGCGAACACGGTGGGCGAAACGGTAAATGGAGTAGTGCGACGGACAACTAGACTGACAATATGTGGCCGACGTTCTCGATGGGACTGACGATATCTATGTAGAGGAAGACCGTAGCAGAGACGCGCTCACAACGAGGCGAGCGCGTTGTGGGTTTGAAAGAGGGTTTTTGCCAGCGCACGCAAGCTCTCACGCTCTCTCTCTCTCTCTCTCTCCTCTCGCCCCAGGCAGTAGAGCGCTCCTCGCCCCTACCCTTAGCCACTCCAGCGACCGCAGTGGGGGTTATCTCATCAACGGGCCGCTCCTCCCGTACACGGAGTTCCTCGCCTGTCCCGAAGCTCGAGAGCGACGATGCTATCCCACTGGTTGGCACAATAGGCAGCTCTGTGCGCACGCGGGTCCTAAGAGAGAACAATGTGAGTGCTGCATATCTATAGGATTTAGGGCTGGCATGCCTAACGAGCTCCGCTGGCAGACTGAGTGCATCGAGATCCTGTCTTCGGACGATGATGGCCATGACAATGATCCTAGCACTGTTCTGCGTCATAGAAGAACTCGTCGGGCATCAACAACAACTGGCGGCAGTACTTCGGACTGGGAGATTGATGCGGCAGCTGATACCCCGTTCGACGGCGACTCGGATGGCCATGCAACAGATGACGACGATCCATTTGGTGGCGAGATGCAATGCACCACGGCGTCCAGATCTGAGGACTCGGAGGCTGCTACACCGACAGACTGGCAAGACGCCAGAGTCCAGTCACATGTTATACTGGCAGGCAAATTTAATATTACACGGCAGCTCTCTGTAGATCGTGTTGAAACCTTGACAGAGATTCCGTCAGTTTGGCTAGTACCGAGAGTTCCTACAGCGTATGTTCTGGACCTCAGCGGTGAGAAGTTTCAAGCCGAGAAGGATGGGAAGCAATTAACTCTTGATGCGCTCATCAAGAGTAAGGTAATTGATGCCTGTATGTCGACATCACATTATTGATCGCTCCTACAGGACCAGGACTCATGGAAGGGCGGTACAGGAGTGTCTGACTCACCGGCAATGGTTCACCTCCCCAACTTCGACTCAAAGCCATTGCTGCCCGGGCTCACAAACCCGACACGCTGCCGCCGATCTCGCCTCAAGTGCAATGGGTGCTATGCCTGTTCGGAAGTAGACCACGCGCTCCTTGATGTTGAGCGCTTCGAGCTTGATACAGACTTGCGCGATGCGGTTGCTACTGCCCAGGCAGAGAGTCGTGCGGAAGAAGGGAGATCTACGGTCAAAGTTGTCCACACGTGAGTGATCTCCCCGGATGATCGAGAGATATGCAAGCTCACCTTCAGATATCATGGGCACTTCGTAGGTTCTGGAACGTCATTCATGCGCAGCCTTGTGCGTTTGTCAAGAGCGATGGCAAGAAGTGTGATGGTGTCCCACATATGGTAGCGTTTACAAGTGTATGCGTTTGGCCCTTCCAAATCAATCCTACGCCTACTGACTCTGTTCCGCAGTCCTCTGGCAAACATCGAGGAAAGCACTATTTTGTTGGCTGTACTGGTTGGACTCCACGCTCAAAAGGGCATCGTACCTTGACGATCCCGGATCATGTTGACGAAGACCTTCTTTCAAAACTCTTCAATGGCGCAAGCATCGGAGACGAAGAGGATCGTATGGCACGAGAATCCCGTCCTTGCAGTCGAATAATTTCTGCGTCGACCGGACGGAAGTTGAAAACCTGCGGTACGTGCTCCAGCTCCTGCGTCTACATTCTCTTCACGCTATTGACAACCGCGCCAGCTTTTACTCACTACCGCAATGGCCAGCCCGTTGTCGGGACTATGCAACATCACGAGTGCAAAGCCGAGCGGACGATTTTTGTACCCCAGGATAATACAGAGCGATGGGTGGTCGTGGTAAATGACCACCGTCGCCCACACTCGCATCCCATGCCCCCCATTACCAAAGCTTCATATGATACGAAGGAGCTATATCGCAAATGCATTAAGGCAAATGGAGTTGTAGGCGCTACGGTTCAAGGTATCGACAACGGTATGTATTCCACCAATTCATAGCGTAGAAGTGACTAATGCACAACACTGGAAGCTCCGACTACAAAACAAATTCTTGCCGGAGACAATTTAGCGTCGGCGCATCCACAGCTGCTACAGAGTCGTATGAAGCGAGAGATCATTATGCGCGAGAAACTTGCTGCGTTTCCAGCCGGCCTTGGTATGATGGGTGAGTCTCCCATGCGCGTCATGATATTCATATTATCGTGACTAAAGATTGATCATCTGCAGCCGTCCACACGAAGCACATGGAGGATATGAAGAAGCCGAGAGAAGAGCAGTACATCCACCGTATCGTGACGATGTCGGGCGGCGGCATCATTATCATGACCTTCAACTCCTTCCTCATCAGTCTCATCCACAACGCAGTGTCTTTCAAGGTCGATACGACGTTCAAGCGGACGGTTGGCAATCTGAATGAATGGGAAATGGTCATCTGGTACTCAGCTGTCAATCGAGGTGCGTATTTTTTGCAGAGCCAGTTGTCTGCGTGCTCGTTGCTGAGATCCGTAGCTCTCACAATTGGCCGAGTATACACGAATCGCTCAGATCGTGCACACTACAAGAAGCTCTTTGATAACGTTCAAGATGTCGTCTTGGAGCTCACTGGCAAACCCTTGCGATTCAAGCGCCTTTCACGAGGTGGTAACCTGCTTGTTCTAAACGTTGACTTGGAGGCTGCACAGGTACTCGGCGCCGGAGACTCGTTCTTGCCGACGAATGAACTGGAATACAGTGGCATTCAGACACAGGATGCCACTGAGATAGTCAAGTATTTTGTTCGTGCTTGCTATTCGCACGTAAAGCGGTGCGTCTGCATGCTGCTGCAATATTGATGCATGCTGATTCGCTGTTTGTAGTCCCATACACGACTTCAAGCCTTTGTTGAGCAGCGAAGACTACAGCTATGTCATGAATTTCCCGTACATGAAGACGGCGGACGAAGTCGCGGTGTTCACAGCCTTTTGTCGGGCCTTAAAGCATAAGAAGATCAGAGTGTGCAGCGCTATTCTTGTCTCTTCAATCTCGTTATTGATACATCTGCGCAGACTGGTGGGAACACAAGCTTCAGCACAAATGGATCATCCCGTCCATTATCAAGTCGCAGTCGCTGATCTTTCCCGAAGATTGGGACACCACTCCTGCGACAACCAACACGGGCGAGACGCAGCACCATTGGACGAACAAGCAAACCGGGATTGGGCTCTCGATCATTGAAGCCATCTTACAGTGCGTATTTGCTTAACAATGATGGGTGTCGCATCTTACTGATTTAATTATTTCATTGCTCTCGTCGCCGTCATCGCCATCGCTCTGTCCCTTGTCATCTTGCCATCGCTGTCTCAAGAGCCCAGGAAGTTGACGCCAAAACAGCACAGGAAGTACAGGCGAGCTTGAAGACTGGTATCGTCAAGAATGGGCGCAACGATCTATATCACCGCATGACACGTTCCTCCCAGCGCCAGACATCTGCGATGAAGAAGGCCCGTGAAGCGTCTGAGCGGAAGGAGTCAGCGGCCATGATTCGCAGCAAGATAGACGAAGAGAAAAATGTTCGGAAGACATCTCTGCAGAAGGAGAAGGAGCTGCAGGAGGCTCTTCGGGAGGCTCAGGGCCTGTCGCCGTCAAAGCGTGGCCGGGCTTCGCGCACGGTCCAACGCGATGCCAGCGTGGACCCGATCCCGCTTGCTGCTAGCTCCAGCGGTCGCATTAGCACACCTCGAAAGCGGAGGGAGGCACGGAACATCTCAAGTCCCTATCCTACTAGTGCGTGTCTACTCTTTCACCTAGCTCATGAGGTTCTGAACGGCCAGTTCTGCCAGCTCCCAGCCGCCAACGAGCGTCCATCTCGCACCCGCAAGCGTCCTCCAAAGCTGCTGTAATCAACGGCTATGATTATGGCAACGTCATGGGTTTACAGTCGCCTCAACAATGGGCCATAGAAAGCGATGAAATGGCCGTGGACGCTCCTAATCTCGACGCGACAGAGGCTAACTTTTGGTGCGTAGCTAGCGGTTTTTCTCGTCTTCAGGGTTGTCCTGACAACATGTTTGTCGTACAAGGAATGCCCCATACACACGCACATATTTTGAGGAAGAGAAACTCAATGCTTTAGATGCTCCCATTGTCGACACAGACGCTCCTATCGTCAGGCATTCAGCTATATGGAATGAAAATAACAACCTTCTGGATGATTTTCTGCGGCAAACTGGTGGTAACCTTCTTCCTTAATATTCATATTAATTTACTCGTAACATACAGTAGTCCCAGTGTCTCGTATTTCAGAGTTCTTTGCTCGAGGCAGAAATTGTGTCAGAATCACGTGACCATATCTACCCTCCGTTAAGGAATATCCTCCAGGCGCGACATCCTACCACTAAGACTTGAAACATAGGACTTACACTTGTATGCAAATTATAAGGTCTACAAAAATGTTTCCTCAAGCCGGGCTCGTCTCTGAGACGACGAGCAGGCGCAGCCGGCGGGATCCACGTGACACGATGAGGCGACCACAGTGGCTGGCTCGGGACAGACGCCGGGCAGTGTGGTGTGTCGAACATCGCTCGTGCCCAGTGTGTCTGTGTCGCTCTTTGTATATCCTCGGGCCCGCTACCAGCGACCCCGATCCACGACCCCTCACAGCGCTCATTACTGCTGCGCCTACGACACCCTGCCCCGGCGCCTTCCTGCGCACGTACACTAAATATTACATGTATCCGCCGGCCGTCCATCTACGAAGCCACGATTGTAGTGAACGATGAGGCGAGAACTTGAACCGTCCCGCTCTACCAGAGGGAGAGCACGAAGGTGGGCAGACAACAACATACAAATTGACCGCATGGCCTCCTCCCGGACGACTGGCCGCGCTCGCTGCACAGCCGCACAAGTCAACGGTGGATACGCGCTGCGTCAAGAACAAGGCTCACCTTCGTCGCCATCATCTGCGCGTCATCATCCAGGCTTGCGCCAGCAGACCGGATATCTACGAAGCCGCGCGCGCACTCAGTAATCAAGAAGACAACAAAAAGGCAGGCACACGAACCAGCGCATGGTTTGCAACTGAGGAGGCGACGAGACGGACCGAGCGCAGAGCCTTGCCGGCCGCCGCCCGCGATGCGTGCACCAGTGTCGCGGTCCAGGCAAGACGACCCCATCGTAATTACCGCGTCAACGTGCAGCAGCGAGCGACGTGCTCACCCGCCCCATGCACTAACGGGTACCGTTCGAGCGCGGATGTCCCTGATGCGGACCGTCAGCATTCTGCACGCAACGTCACGACGAAGGGTGCGCACGAAGTGGGTGGCCGCTGTCCGTTCGTGATTAGGGCTGCGCGTGGCGGCCGCCTCTTGTACTATACGCAACATTGTATATCAGAGTTTTTACACGGCGCAGACGGGGACAGACGCACCGCTGAGCACGGTGTCCGCGCATAAACGGTAAACGTGCGGCGCGACCGACGGAGCTTGGGCGGTGTGGGCGTTGCTAGGGCGACGGCACACACTCTGGGGGGATGGTGGTACAGCAGCGGGCGCGCTGGGAGGGTGCGGAGGGTGTGGCAGCCGCGGCGGGCGAGCTGGAGCCGGGCGTGAGCGAGCTGGGGCGGCGGCGCACGAGCTGGGGGACGGACACTGCTACGGGCACGGTTACTGCATGCGAGTACAAGTGACGAGAGGCGTGGGCGCAAGGTCGGGCCGGCCGGACAGGAAAGCGACGGCAATCAAACCGGCAATCAAACCGGCACCCGGCGACCATGACCGAATAGATACAGGCACAGACTTAAGAAACCCACTTATAAACGATTCTACTTCGTACCTCAGGGAATCGTAATTCTACTTCGTACCTCAGGGAATCGTAACCACCACCCTGCAGCGCGAACATCCTGCCCTCGCGCCCCCAAGCCCTGCGGATTGAAGCGCTCATGACGAACGACGCCTTCGGATCGGTCGCGCTCCTGGGTCCTCGGGCCGCGAGCACACGGATGCAGGGTAGTATGTGCATGTGAATGTGACAGCTCCCGGCGCGCGCATGTATTCCGACCCGTCTGTATCTGCACGCGCCGTCGCATCACGATGTTGGCTGGCACGGCCAGGATGCGGCGACGCCATCGACATCGTGCTCATAAAACACGGCCATCGCCGCGCCCGCGGGGCACAGACCAGCGCGCAGCGCGACATCGTCCCCTGGGACTGGGCTCCGGGCATTCGACAGCGACGCGCCGGACATGACGGAGAAATTGCTGTGATACTGAGGCGCGATGCACACGGGACGCTTAGCGAGAGGTGCCCGCGTCACTCGGCGCCGACTCATTTTCTTTACGCGTTGACAGACTCGGAACGCAACACAGTTAAGCATAAGCACGCGGTCGTCCCGCCCGATCGCGGCATGCGCCAACTTAAGCGCGATAAAGATGCAGTGCTCCTTCGCGCGCATATATCCTGATAATCCTTTTTCTGTAGGGTGCATCGTTGTTTGCCTGGGAAGATGCCCGCCGCGTCGAGGAACATACCTCGTCGTGTCGTTCAACGGAGGCTCTAGGTGCCGCAGGAATTGCACCGCTGGCCGGCTGCGGCGTTTCAAGAACCAAGCGGCGCTTTCGGCGTACGTCCGATCCAATAACTGGAGCGTTGCGCGCAGTCATCGGCACGATACGTACGTCGGCGACTGTATGCAATGCAAGGAGCCTGGCGTACTAGATACGAGGCACTCCTCGATGTCATCGCGCTTCGCGTATAGGTAATGCTTCAATTGACGCAGCTCGCTATAGTACTAGTGTCGATTCTGGAGAAGTATCCATTAAGTCGTCGTGCTCAGTGTTCGGCAACGAGTCCGAGGCAACGCGGTCTCAAACAGCACAGATATTGAACGCGTCCGTAGATACAGGGACACACGACTCAGCTATGATGCATACGAGAATACCAGGGCGGTCTTCAGCTCATACGTCCGTGGATAGAGGTTGCCAGGCCGTGCGGGTGCCACCAAACAGCTCCGCAGGTCCCGCGAGCTGTCGTCCTTCGTGTGAGCACCAGCGATGATAGAAACCTTAGTCAAACAAAGTGGACACACCGTTTGACCCTGTCCGTACGGAGATCCCCGATGACTCCTATGCCCAGGTGCTGCATCGACGGTGCACTCGTCAGCTACAGAAGCGCGGCACGCTGCGTGATTAGGAAGGCACGTACAGGGTGTGATGCGGCGGCGCTCCTTCGTGTCTTGCCGGTGTTGAGCGCTTTGCCCACAGCTGTGGAAAGCGGAGTAAAGGGCCAGGATGAGGAGCGCAGGGCGGGGGACGAGTGCATCGTGGTGCGGGGGGAAGAGAGACTGGAGGGCGCTGGCAAAGCGGGGGCTGCTTATATGGGGCACGGTGTTTGGCTGTAGGACGGGTGCCAAACAGCCCGGCGACACGCGTCGACGCGATGCGGCACGTCCGCTCCGTATTTGCTCATCTTGCTCGGATCCTGCGCCTGCTCTCGTCGAGATTTCACTTACGCGGGCCTACTCCAGCGCAACGCGGCGTATATATATTATTATACACGTCCAAGAAACAGTGATGCAACGGCCGCCCTGGCCTGTCATCGGGAGCCGCGATCACGGTGTCGGAGGTGCGCCGCATATACGCGCAGTAGTGTTTGGAGATTGCCTACGATAGATATATGTGCATTCTCGGCGGAGCGCCGAGTGTATGCGCAGACGCTGCCGGATGCTATTCCGTCGACATCCCGACGCCCTCTTCGGCTCGAGCGCCCTCATCCTGGAGCCCGCACGCGCCCAGCCAACGAAGCGGCACTGGGGCGCGGACAGCAGCTATCTAGACGTCATGAAGCGTGCGTTGGAGCAATCCTACTAAATACCGCGTGAGCGACGTCGTTGGACAACTGACTTGGAGGGAGCGCATACATATGCGACGTACCTCGGCTGCCGGTGAAGGGCAGGGAGCCCGTGTTTGTCCTGCATCGAGTGGCGGTCGTTGTTGGAAGAGAGGAAGAACGAGATCGGGTCGAAGCGCTCGCTGTTCACATATCCCTAGAGCAAGAGACATCAGAACGGAGCAAATAGGAAAGTCCATGGCTGCGACGCGCGTGATCAGGCGTGTTCGCAGACGAGTGCTCCGATTCCATGCCGCGCTGTTCTGAGTGTGTGTCGATACGGACGGCGCACCGCCGTGCGAACTCGCTCGCGAGTGCCGGCTCCCCAGATCTGATAGAGACAAAAGGACAGACACCGCTGCATTGCGAGCGCATCTTGGAAGCCTGCATGCTTCGGCCGTGCAGAGCTGAGGAATAGAGGAAAGAACGTAGGCAGAGACGCGCTGGAGCAGGGAGCCCGAGCGGGCTGATGATAGCGCGGAGGAAGCAGCCCGACGCCCGCGCCGCCGGTAGCCACGTGCCGTCGCGTCGCCCGGTGCTCCGAGTCTTTGGCACCCAACCCGACGCCAAACAGCGCAGCGCATAATATATAAACAAGCGCAGGATTCCCCGCCCCTCGATCACGCCCTATATACAGCCCAGCTGACCGCACGTCTCCCGCCACCAACGCTTCCTCCCTCTCGCCACCATGTCCCCGTCCGCTTACACCCACGCGCTCCTCATCCTGGCCCTTTCGCCTCGCCTCACACGACCGCGGGCGCGACTGGGTAGACGGTACGATGCGCTCTCTTAAACCGCCCGCCCATCGCTAACCCTGTGCTCCCGATTAACAGCCTCGCGCATCACCGGCGCGATTGAATAAGGGTGAACATTTGCAGGCCAACAGCGTGATGAGGCTATCTACGTGCGTCCTTCGTCGTCCCACTTTCACTTTCGTTGGTGTGCGTCCGTCGTTTGTGTGCTCATGGTGTCTGCAGCCGACGCTCTTCCATCATCCATATGGAGCCAGCGAGGATGGTATTCTCGCATCCATCAGTCTCACGCTTTCGCCGCATAGGACATGTCATCAGGAAAAGCCTCTCGCGTTAAGCGGGTGTTAGCCACTGTGAGGTTCACAATAAATTATTTGGCGGCTGTGAAGACAGATAATCGAAATTAAGCGAGAGATAGCGCAACGGTCACATATGTCACAAAGGTAACACGGACAGAGGACAGGCCTATCCACGCTCACAGGGACCCTTCGTATCTGAGAACATCTGTGCAGGCTTATAATATCCACTGTATATATACTACAGACAGTTGTGCGTTAACTCGACAGGATCGTCGGTGCAGGACATTCCTCACGAGGATGCGCGAGGCGGCGCGTAAGACTGATTGATGCCGGCCCTAAATGCTCACGTGCCCGCATGTTGAATTTTGGCTCTGCCTTCTCCCTCTTTCGCCCCGTTCGCTGTCGCACTCCACTCACCCACCTCGGCGTTAACAGCACGTACACCTCGCGGTGAAGCATACCCCTCACTCTTTTTACTCATTCTTTCTGCCTCTGCCACGACGATAACGTTCAGTTGAAGTTTTCGGAGCAAGAACGGCAACATGGCGACGCTTTGGTCGTTCATTGCGCTCTGGGTCCCGGTAAGCCTCTCCAGTGTGATATTCCGCCTTCACAAACCAGCCTAACACTCATATTTGACGGGTCATGGAGCACACCCTCGCCGCGGGCTTGCGGGGAGAGGTCCCCGGTGACGTTGGGCGGGGACACGCTGTCACCGGGCGTTCAAGGGGAGTGAGCTGTTCGAGGTGAGTCTCATGCGTCCACGGTGCGCAAGGGCTGCGCGCGCTCATGCGCCGGGGCAGATTTCTCCTATCGCAGGACCCCGCGACGAGTCTCTCCGGCCACTGCAATCTATGACATGTACGTGCCTCTGTGTCCTGCCTTCGATATCCCAATGATCTACTTGCATCGCGCTCGCCACAAATCCTCGCGCTCTGTAGCCGCTTACCCGCTGTGCTGCACCGCATCGAGCCTCACAAGTGCCTCTATTCTCCGCGCCCTTCGGATTGTGGTGGGATGTGCTGTGCGATAGACCCGCAGGGCTGTTGTAGAGTTTTGCTGTTTACGAGCTGATACAAGCCCGCACGGCGGCACATTGCCCTCATCTCGGCCAGTCGGCAACTCGTTCGCTCTGGTGCGCCTGTGACACAACACCTCACAGCCCTATTCGCTCGCGCTCGCTTTCACGGCGCATGCACTGCTTTGGCCGAGGTACCCTCATGCAATCATGGTGGAGCACGTGTCATCCGGGGTGCGTGCGTGAGCCCAGCCCATCGGGCTCTCGTTCCGGCTCCCACTCTTCGCGAGACAGTGTAGAGTTCCGTAGTTAGTCCAATGTACATAGTAGAAATGAATATATATTTATCACCGCTCGAGAGAACACTTCGTGAGACTACGAAGAAATTATATGAATTTTTGTATCGGTTATGAGCGTGACAACCATCAGTGCAGTCCCTGAATGTTCGATAATTTATCGATAGCTTAGGGACAGGTGGCTGTGTACTAAAATAATCGTCTAATCCGTGAATTCGAATGAATTCTTAGAAATTCACGTGAATTAAGGTGGGAGGCTTTTGCTGATGGCGCCCGACACCACCTATCCAACCCACCCACACCTGTTACATCCCATCCAGTTACCGTCCATCTCGCCAACCGGGGTATACAAGCGCGCGGCCTTGTGGGGTTAGACTTCGAACGCTTTGAGATCTGCGGCCCTCAGAGGGGCAGCGCGCCGGGTGGCAGGGGCGGCCGCGGAAACGAGCTTCTCCGTGTCCGACAGCCACGTAAGTGCTGTGCGCGAGAGTCAGCACACGGTCGCACGAAACACAGACCAACGCACCGGTCACAGGCATAGTCGGCGCTGCTTTCTGTGGGCCTGGCCCGAGCGACGTGTCTGCAGTGCTTCGACGGCAGTCTCGTGTCAGCTCCGCACGAGGCAGCGTGTCGGGATTGAGTATTCTAGCTTACCGTCGGTTAACTGCGACCTGCGACCCCACTGTCGCTGCACTCGTACGTGGGCGTGGTCGCCGTCGTATCGAGGCGTCGTCGGATGGAGAGTCGTATATCTGCAGTGGAGCAAAGGGCCAGGATGAGGAGCGCGGCTCTGAGCGGGCGGAACGGCGTGCGCGGGCGGGGATGAGCATGATGAGAGCGCGGGGAGAAAAGGAGCTGAGCGTGCCGTCGAGCTGGGCGGGTTTATATGTGCGGCGCAGTGTTTGGCTTCAGCATGGGGGCCAAATACGCTGGGGGTGCGTCGACGCGTTGCATCACGTGGGTTCGGCGAGCTCGCTCCGACGGCGTGCTCGATGGTTGTCACGCTCATAACCGATACAAAAATTCATATAATTTCTTCGTAGTCTCACGAAGTGTTCTCTCGAGCGGTGATAAATATATATTCATTTCTACTATGTACATTGGACTAACTACGGAACTCTACACTGTCTCGCGAAGAGTGGGAGCCGGAACGAGAGCCCGATGGGCTGGGCTCACGCACGCACCCCGGATGACACGTGCTCCACCATGATTGCATGAGGGTACCTCGGCCAAAGCAGTGCATGCGCCGTGAAAGCGAGCGCGAGCGAATAGGGCTGTGAGGTGTTGTGTCACAGGCGCACCAGAGCGAACGAGTTGCCGACTGGCCGAGATGAGGGCAATGTGCCGCCGTGCGGGCTTGTATCAGCTCGTAAACAGCAAAACTCTACAACAGCCCTGCGGGTCTATCGCACAGCACATCCCACCACAATCCGAAGGGCGCGGAGAATAGAGGCACTTGTGAGGCTCGATGCGGTGCAGCACAGCGGGTAAGCGGCTACAGAGCGCGAGGATTTGTGGCGAGCGCGATGCAAGTAGATCATTGGGATATCGAAGGCAGGACACAGAGGCACGTACATGTCATAGATTGCAGTGGCCGGAGAGACTCGTCGCGGGGTCCTGCGATAGGAGAAATCTGCCCCGGCGCATGAGCGCGCGCAGCCCTTGCGCACCGTGGACGCATGAGACTCACCTCGAACAGCTCACTCCCCTTGAACGCCCGGTGACAGCGTGTCCCCGCCCAACGTCACCGGGGACCTCTCCCCGCAAGCCCGCGGCGAGGGTGTGCTCCATGACCCGTCAAATATGAGTGTTAGGCTGGTTTGTGAAGGCGGAATATCACACTGGAGAGGCTTACCGGGACCCAGAGCGCAATGAACGACCAAAGCGTCGCCATGTTGCCGTTCTTGCTCCGAAAACTTCAACTGAACGTTATCGTCGTGGCAGAGGCAGAAAGAATGAGTAAAAAGAGTGAGGGGTATGCTTCACCGCGAGGTGTACGTGCTGTTAACGCCGAGGTGGGTGAGTGGAGTGCGACAGCGAACGGGGCGAAAGAGGGAGAAGGCAGAGCCAAAATTCAACATGCGGGCACGTGAGCATTTAGGGCCGGCATCAATCAGTCTTACGCGCCGCCTCGCGCATCCTCGTGAGGAATGTCCTGCACCGACGATCCTGTCGAGTTAACGCACAACTGTCTGTAGTATATATACAGTGGATATTATAAGCCTGCACAGATGTTCTCAGATACGAAGGGTCCCTGTGAGCGTGGATAGGCCTGTCCTCTGTCCGTGTTACCTTTGTGACATATGTGACCGTTGCGCTATCTCTCGCTTAATTTCGATTATCTGTCTTCACAGCCGCCAAATAATTTATTGTGAACCTCACAGTGGCTAACACCCGCTTAACGCGAGAGGCTTTTCCTGATGGCTCAGGTGTCGCATCCAGACGGATTCTCGCATCAATCATTTGTGGGCATATGCTCTGTCGGCTGTGTGACCAGTACTCTATCATTATCACTAGTATGGACTCGTGCGCTGGAAGCCCCCCTTGAGACCCGATCATGCGCGGAATGTGCACCCGGACCACACACGGGGCGCGCCCCGTCTTCCTCTGCCCGTGCACATTGTTTTCTCGTCATAAGCCCTTGTTCGAAATCGATTTGGCCGCAGGCAGAGTAGTATTCCTCAGGCATCGAGATCGCGCACGCATACTTACATGCCGACGCTAACTAGGCGGAACGCAGTACACCGGCTGCTCATTGCTCATTGCGTCTTGCCAGTAAACCCCCTAGGATACCCATATGCCGCTAGTCAAACAAGATTGCTCTACGACGTCGAAGCCTGAGATGCACTAATGAACAATCGGGCACGACGATGAGAGTCAAGGAGCAGTACACATCTAGAAGATCTGCTCGCCTTTAAACAATCGTACTCGAGATAGATTTGCGCGGAAGTGCAAATCTCCCGCCACGCGGAGGGCGGTATATTCTTCTCTTGTATGAGGCGGCGCAGTCCTGCAGCGCTGGAATCGTTGGCGGATCAAGCGGGAACGGCACCCGCACGGGGGAAAACAAATTGAAACGCCGGGGACGATGAATGGGACTTTGGTGCCACGCCGGAAGGACAGTGCGCCGGCGCGCGGTTCGCCACCGCGAAGGCGAAGGCGCTAGGATGGTATATGCGCATGTGTGGGCAAGGGGCAGGACGGGTAGAGGCCGGCGTCGAGTCAGTCAGGCCAAGAACGCACACGCACCATCGCCTGGACAGCTTCTCCCCGTCCTATTTACCGCCCTTTGTATTTGTCCAGTGGCGGTTTCGAAAGCTTGCTGGTGGAGGTGGGGTCTTGTGCGCGCGACGACGGCATCGGCGATCTCGGTGCATCGACGCGCGTCGTCCGAATAGCGCGCGTGGGCCAGCGAGCGACGTTGTGGCGTGGCGACATGCTGCTGATGACAATTGCAGGCCTCGTTTCGTTGGACGGGACGCGGGATGGGCGCGTGGTGGCGTGGGCACGGACACTGGCAAGTAATAAGACGGGCGACGATCAAGTGAGTAGTAAGGAAAGAACTTGCTCATCTGCGTGCTGGTCCCACGCAGGACATTCCTTCCTCCGCCAATGTGAAGCACATCTCGCTATCGTCTTTTATACGAGATGACGGTCTCCAGACGATGGGATCAATAGCGCGGCTTGAGGCGCGAAAATCGCAAGGGGAGGATGCGAGGGCGAGCCAGGGACGAGAGATTGGGGTGGCGCCTGGTGTAAATCATAAGCAGTTAGAGTTGGGGTGTCGCAGAGGCGATACGACAGTGTACTCATACGCTGAGAGATAGAGACCCAGCGTGAGCTAGGCCGTCCATCTGTAGATAGGAAGCACACGCACCTTTGATTTCAAGTTGACATACTCTCCGTGTCCTGTTCATGTCCCTTGCATCCGTCCTTCGGTGTTTCAGCACCACGTTTGCAAGTGCAGGTGCGGTTTTGTGCAGGTTGACGACGGCGGCGTGAGCGAGCTTGGGGCATCGACGCGCGTCGTCCGTATTCTGCGCGTGGACCGGCGATCGGCGTTGTGTCTGGATGCCTCTGTTGACGGGCCTCGGTCTGTTTGAAGTATGGAGTTGATGCTGGGCTGTCGAGCACGGAGTCGCCGTGGTGGTCGAGGTGACCGGGATATGTACAAGCGCCGGCGCCCTCGGCGGCTTCCGAATCCCAGCGCTTGACTCGTCTCCTTCGCCGCTGTCCCCGAGTTCGAATTTTCCGCATGAGCTGAGCTGGCTGGCGTTTTGTTGTCCACTCAGTATCACTACCATCCAGAGCCGAAGTCAACCGCGGTAGGCCGCGCTATAGAGCCGGGTAGCAAGCCGGAGGTGCGCCACATACATACGGTCTTGGCGCGCTATGTCGCTGACACGATGCTCTCCAAGTTCATCCTCACCGCCCGGGTCCTCTGCGTTGGGGTCTCTCGAGATACAGATGTCGCCAGTCTCTTCTTGCTGTAATGGTGTATGCTTTGACGTGGCCGCGCAGGCTTGAAGCTTGATCCCAGACCTTCCGCATCTTGATGCGCATCCCGTACGTATTCAATTGCTCTTACATCCGAGCCGCCATTGTACTCAAGCTACGAGAAGACATCAACCTTACACTTCTGCAGATCGCGGACCGCCCCATAATCGCAGCGCTACCCTGCCTGTGCGCGAATCGTCGGCGCGTCGGCCTGACAAATGGGCTTCGATACATGGTGCGTGAACGAGTGATTCTACTGCACGAAAAGCGTGGATTAACACAAACGTAGGCGTCGAAGAGCGCATGCATGGCCGTATGTCCTCGCTCCATGCCATATGTATGTCCATCGACCACGTCGTTTAGACTCGAGCGCCCCGTCGCCATGACTCGCACAGCATAGGTCGCTCTGTTGACGTCTATTGCAGGGCCACACAAGGTGCGCGCAATACTACCGTGCGCGAGCTGCCTCGACTAACACGTTCTCAGGCATCGAAGAGTGTGTGCGCAGCAGCGTGCCTTCGCTCCCAGCGCTCGGCTCGCCCTCGTATACCTCGTGCGTCCTCGTGTCGCCACAGTCCCAACGAACATTGAGATTGAGATGTGGCGGACGCGTCAACACGCTACATGCCTGCGAATTGGCTCGTTTTCTCGACGTAGCACCGCACAGGTGCCACCCTACGTGGCTCGCCACCGCGCACTCGTTGTTCTCTCCTCTAACGCCATCAATTCGTTTTGCGTTGTGTGCTATCCTTGTTCCTATATTTGCATTGTCCCACGGAAGGACGCTTATAATAGAAGGCGAGGTCGCTCTTGCTTATTACAGTGTCAGTCTCTTACTCTCCTCTCTACATTATTTTCCTTCTCTTCCCTAAACACTAGGAGTGTTTATTCAATGGATCCGGCTGTCGATGTGTACGTACGCGTTTTCATTGAGCTAACACGAGCTCATGCTATACCTCAATTGCATTTCTGTCACTTGCTGCTCAATCCTTCGACACCAAAGAATAAGAGCAGCCGAGCACAATTCCCGTCTTCCCATCTTCCGCCTGCCTCCGGAAATCATCATACACATATTCAGCTGCATCCAACATGCAGCGACCTGGATTAGCGTGACACACGTCTGCGGCCGCTGGAGGGACATAGCGTTCAACAACCCCATTCTGTGGGAGGACGTCGGTCATCAACTACGCGCCCCGTGGCTGAAGAAGATGATCTCGGATGCCGCAAGGCCGGATGACGCGCCACTCTCTGTGATCATACCGTATTGGACAAGCGAAGCGAACGACCCGAGATCGGTCAAGACAATATACCTTGCTGGCATCCTGGCACAGCGCCTTCACAAAATCCATCATTGACTTTCACTCGCCGCGCCGTACCATTCGCCTCAGGTCTGCCGCGCGCTGTTTAGCATGCCGAATCTCTCGTTCCGGGAGCTCGAGGTTACCACTCCTTTCGACTTCCCGTGGACACTGCTAGCCCGCACCCATGTCCGTCTCAGCCACCTCACCGCGCTGAACATCGGGCACGATACGTCCCGTATCATTGAATACCGCGCAGTCGAGATCGTCACCGTCTTGCAGCAAATGGGAAATCTGACACAGCTCTGTCTGCGGAAAGTCGGCGTTTATCCCCTCAACATCCGACGCGATCGCATTGTTGCGGCGTTGCCGTTCCTCGAGGAACTCACTCTCGAATCCACCATACCTGGGGCAGAAACTCTGCTGCGTCACCTCCTCATTCCATGCAACGCATCGGTCAGCATAAGCGTCTGCCACAGGGAAGAGAAGAGCCAAGCTATCCAGGACTTCGTTCTCCAGGTCCGCGAGTCTGCCGCGCTCCCCGCTGTTCAGCCTAAACACCAGGAGCCCGCAATGGCAATGCCGCGGAAAATGCTGGTTTTCGCCAACGATGTGACGTTACACACCTCGCTGCGCGACGGGGATCCTGCAAGACTCTCTCTACAATTGACGCGTGAACAGGATGGTCGAAGGCATTGTTTGTGGCACCGGCCTCTGGTGTATGCTGCCGCCATGTCTCTATTAGCGTCCGAGCGTGTAGAAGAATTGGTCACGGACGCGTTCACACATGCAGACTGGGAGGAGAGTCTGACACTGTTGCCGGCCGTGCGCTCGGTGACAGCGATTCGGGAGTCCGGTCAAGAATTGTGTATGGTGCTCTGGGAGTCTATGATGAAGATGAATTACGGTTCTACGACGAGTGCGCACGGGATGCCGTTTCCCGAGCTCACCGCGCTGACCCTGCAGTACGCCAATATCACGTCCGACATATGGGCAGCGGAGAACCTGCGCATAAACGTGGGCAATGTGCTGGTAGCACTCATACGCATGCGCAACGGGGCGGGGGTGCCCTTGAGCGAGCTATATATCCGGGAGACTCGGAGCGCGACGCTGGTACCGGAGGAGTTCAGGCGTCGCGTTAAGGAGCACTTATCTGGGAATGTTCTGGTGATAGAGATTGAAGAATGATAACCAGTGCAGCGCATCGTACCGACATGAACAGAATATGCCGATGCCGGCGGCGTCGTGCGGTTCCACAGTGTGTGCGCTGGTGCGGGACGTGCAGCTGGGAGGTAGAGGCCGGGTGTCAGCTACGCCGCATTAGTAGATAGAGAGAGCATGCACTGAGCAATCCCATCCAATTAAAATTCAGCGCCTCTGTATGTGTTGCTGACACCCAGACATACATCCATTGGGTTTTCAGACGTTTGGACGTGAAGGTGTGGTCTTGTGCGAGCGACGACGGCAGCGGGAACGAACGATCTCGGTGCATCGACGCGCGTCGTCCGTATTCTGAGCATGGACCGGCGATCGACGTTGTGTATAGATGCCTCTGTTGACGGGCCTCGGTCTGCTGGACGTATGGTGAGGATGCTGGGCTCGAGCACAGAGTCGACTTGCTGTGAGTGGGCCGGTGCTAAGCCCGGCAGGTACGATTCCATTTTCTACGTTTTTGTGAATATCTTTATGTAGTTACTGTCACGGACATGTTGGGTGACTATATTGTTGTCCTCAATCTTTCAGGACCCGTTCAATCGCAGCCCAACAGTATTACTTACAGCATAGATTGATTTACAACATGCTAGCTTACTTGATCAATCCTATTTTGCCTTTCTCCCTTAGCTGCGTTCTTTGTTGAGCACCTCCGAAGCGACGCACGAGGTTACGGGCTAAGAGATGCCTCCTTGAGCTCTGGATGACCAACTGTCCAGCACTCTCTTAGCTTTCCCTAGAGCCACTCGCACCGCCAAGCCTTTGGTGTCACTTGCTGCATGTCACCTGCTCCAGCGAGTCGTGTGAGCGTGACCCCAGGTGACAATAACATCCTGCTGCTCACTCCGACAAATCTGCGACCCCTCTGACTTCATGACATCCATGGCAGTTACTGTTGATTTCCATTGGCACTGTGGGTATCACTGCGTAACAACTTCCTCAGCAACATTTGTTGGATATATTGTGACGTGAGCAAGCTCAACGCTGTGTTGGCAACTTCCGGGTGACCCAATCAATCAATTCACCCTCTCGCCGTCCTTCAAGCTCTTCACACCCTCTTGTTGTAGGTCATGCGGACCCGATGACAAGCCCTGTCCCACACTGGGAGGGGATATTGACCGTCTTTTCGCATTTTTGACCAAGTCTTTGGGCACGTGACCTCAGCGTTGATGCGCCACAGTCGGAGCATGCCCACAACTCCCATGCAGGTCGCACTAGGCACCAGATCCCGCGCTTACAACTTGGAGCACCGCGCCACACTGGCGAGCACAGTATTTCTCATGCTGTCACAACTCCATCAAATTTCTATCAGACTCGCACAGCCCACTCGCATGACAGCCACGCCTGGCGCTACAACCCTCCAACGCTCCCACACCATTACAGGTACCTCCCCAGTCACCCATTCACGGTCCTTGCAACCATTGTCTCTGACCACTGTCCCGTCACGCGACCGCCCTCCGACCCAGCACCTACGACTTAGCGGATTCACTACCCACCCATGCGCCCTCTATTGACACACTCATCCGACCCGTAGCGGCTGAGCGCCTTGCGACCGATTCGCAACTCAGTCGCTGCGACCAGTCGGAGCTATCACTTTCCAAACATTGGCGATTGGAAGACCTCTCCTCATGCCCACATCACCCGACCACCGTTATCGCACCCCGCCTGTCGCGCATAGTCCATTCCCGCCTTCCCTGACGCTGTTTTCCACAGTCGACGACAGGGCGGATCGTTTCCCGTGCCCACTCCCTTGTTCTCTGACAGCACAGATTGTTCGCTCGACATTGTTGCCCACCGTGCTCCTCGTTGTCTGACCGTTGCATGACTCCCACCCATTGTACGTACCATATGCTATGACACCGCTATCGTTTCCTTTTTCTTCTGACCACATAGCACTGTTCCGATCGGACTCGTACTGTACTTGTCGGAACATATAAATAGTTGTCATGTACTCACTGCAATACAAGTTTCGTTCCCCCCTCATCGCTCCGAGCACAATTTGTGTGCTGCCTTCGTCATTGTATCATATAAGAGTCAACATCGGTTGACTTCTCTCACGCCTTGCCTTAGCCTTTGCCTTTGCCTTCCGATCTCGCTTCTTCTCTTATCACTCTCATCTTGTTCCATCGTTGTCCCTTTGCCCGAGTCATCGATCACGGTCGTGTCTTTGCTTGTCGACATCGCTCGTCGGTGACTCGTCTTCCGATCGGTCGGAGCACTCGTTCTAGTCATGAACACCTTTCCGACTGCGCGATCTCGATTGGAGCACTTTGTGTTTGATCGGAGACGGTCTACGCCTGTTCCGGGACCCCTGACGCTCACTTGCACACTAATTCACGACACCCCTGCAGCCATTTAAGGTTGTGTCTATTCTACTGCATACCACCCTATTATCTGGTTGTGTCCATCACCGATTTCCCCAACAACATTGTGCACTCCGTAAAACATCGATCCAACCATGCCCCAATCAATACCTGGCCGGCCTCGCTTGCAAGCTCGCGCAGGCCGCCAGGTATTGATTAAGGGCACGGTCTGCAGTTCAACCTCTAGGGCAAACACTTTTGAACATATAACTGTTTCAGTCCAAGCAGTACTTTGCCTGGAGCATTTCCATATGCATGAATGGCAAGGTGAGAGACTTGAGAGGCTGTGAAAAATATCCAGAGATAGTGTATATGCTATACATTTATATATCTAGTATCAATGGCTCTGTAGTCTAGTGGTAACTGCGCTATATTCATTGTGATTCAGAGATCTGGAGTTCAATTCTTGTTATGAACACTTTTGAAAAGATAAGTATTTGAGTCCGGGTACTTCAATAGCCGGAGTGGAGAGACATGACGTCAGTCTCGGATGCACTGTGCAGTGCATCCGAGACTGACGTCATTCCTCTGGGCCAAGCGTGGGAATTATTTACCGAAAATAGCAACTATGGAGGATTTTCTTCTGACTTCAGAGCAACTGAAATTATATGCATATCTGTCCTAGTTAGCTTACAAAATGCGAAATACTGTCTGAAACGGGAGTCTTTTGAAGAGTGAAGAGGGGGAAATGTGTTTGCTGGTGAGATTGGACTGAATGAGGGAGATCAAGAAGCGTGGGAATAAAATCCATAAAAGGAGACAAAGATGCAAGATTCTGGGGGTCCAAAAACCGCGACTGGTGCTGACATAAGCAACGATTCAAGGGAATCGTAACGTGGTGGTCGAGGTGACCGCGCGAATGACGGATATGTACAAGCGGCGGCGCCCTCGGCGGCTTCCGAATCCCAGCGCTTATCTCCTTCGCTGCTCGCTATCATCACCCCCAGTTCGAATCATCCGCATGAGCTGAGCTGAGCTGGCTGCCGTTTTGTTGTTTGCTCAGTATCACTACCATCCAGCGCCGAAGTCAACCGCGGTAGGCCTCGCTTTAGAGCCGGGTAGCGAGCTGGGCAGGTGCGCCACATACACTCAGTGGCCTCTTGGCGCGCTATGTCGCTGACACGATTCCAACTTAATTTTCACCGCCGGGGCCCTGCGTCAGACCAGTCTGCGTGGGCGTTTTATGATATAGCGATTTCGCCAGTCTCATTTCGCTCTAATGGTGTATGCTTCGACGCGGCCGCGCAAGCTTGAAGCTTGATCTCAGACCTTCCGCGTCTTGATGCGCATCCCGTACGTATTCAATTGCTCTTACTTCCGAGCCGCCATTGTACTCAAGCTACGAGAAGACATCAACCTTACACTTCTGCAGTACCCGGATCGCCCCATAATCGCAGCGCCACCCTGCCCGTGCGCGAATCGTCGGCGCGTCCACCAGACGCTGTAGCTTAATAGCTATACATACCGATGGTCGTCGGTCAATGCATTACAATGTATGACCGATAAGGTATATATTATAATGGGTACCTGACAAATGCCAAATATGTTTGATCATGTGACTAGGTCGGAAAAAGTCTGGAAAAATCGGAACAAATAGTGAAAATATTCTCCAGCGAAACATTCCCACGGGTTTGGCAAAAGAGTGGCATTCATTATATTGCATCAGAATAACATAATTGGCTGCCTGCAAGGCCTATAAAATCGCAAAAATAGCTAGAAATATGGAGAAATTATGATATATCTGGGGGCACCGGTTGCCAGTCTATATCTGTTCACACGCATCGAAATATTCCCACGGTCCCAAAAGATGTCATGTTTAATCATTTGCGCTGATATATAATTCTTTCCGTAGGCCTTGATGAAATAGAAACAAATGAAGAACAATCGGACTATATATAGGGGCACTGTTTGCTAGCTGATATCTACTCCCACGCCTTGGAATATTCTCATGGTCCCAAACAATTTCATTTGTCAGCATTCATGCTGGTACATAATCCTTTCTGTAGGCCCTGGGAAAACCCATTGATAAAGATTCAGTAAATGCATTTATGATGTAAAGTTACATGTTCATCATATATAGAAAGTTTTCTGAGCCCAGTCTATTAGACTGTGAGCTGGATGGAAGCACAAACCAAGAGAGTATCTACTAAGAAATATCATACAGGCATGATCTTCTTTACCTAAGCTACCAAAATTTGCACATGGATAGCTCTGAGTACTTTAGGAGTCATAGCATTTCCTCCATGACCTAAGTCCCCCCTCAATTCTTCTCAAACACAATGTTATTAGTATTGATGCTGTTGAAATAGTATTGATGCCCACATTTTGACCCCTTTTGTGTACATTGGGTATGGTCTGACTGCTGTGGATGCCCAGTTGGAGTGGACCTAGTATCTACCATTAATTCCTATATATACCATGTTATTCTTTGAAGCCATTGGTAGGCTGCACTCAACATATATATTCAATATTTATATGTTTTGGCCAAAAAGAATGGAGTGTGCTCAATAGCTCTTCAGGATGTCATCAATAGAATCCCCAGATATTTCAGAGGACTCATAGGCCATGCCCCACCAACCCCAGAAATTATCGAAATCCTGCAACAATGTGGTAGGTAATATGTAATATTGTACTTTCACTCTGACATGCCCTCTAATATATAGAATGGTCCCAGGCTTGTACAAGTACACATGGATGGCCTTGTGATCAGTTAGCATAGGCTTATTCTCATCTAAACTTCTATCATATGTCATAGTTCAGTGGAAAAAGAAAGGACCATGTGCCATTGCACATGCACCCAGGACAAGGACAGTGGTAGAGGCGGTATCAGAGTGGAAGTACAGTACCATCTACCAAGTTTTTGTAGGATTTCAATACTTATACCAGTTGGTGGGGCATGGTCTGTAAGTACTCTGAAATATCTTGGGATTTTATTGACAACCTCTGGAAGAGCTATTCAGCATACTCCATTCTTTTGGGCTAAAAGATATAAATAATATATATATATATGTTGAATGCAGCCTACCAATGGCTTCAAGGAATAACATGGTAAATATGAAACATATTGGTAGATACTAGGTCCACTCCAACTGGGCATCTACAGCAGTCAGACCATACCCAATGTACACAAAAGGGGTCAAAATGTGGGCATCAATACTATTTCAACAGCATCAATACTAATAACATTGTGTTTGAGAAGAATTGAGGTGGGCTTATGTCATGGAGGAAATGCTATGACTCCTAAAGTACTCAGAGCTATCCATGTGCAAATTTTGGTAGCTTAGGTAAAGAAGATCATGCCTGTATGATATTTCTTAGTAGATACTCTCTTGGTTTGTGCTTCCATCCAGCTCACAGTCTAATAGACTGGGCTCAGAAAACTTTCTATATATGATGAACATGTAACTTTACATCATAAATGCATTTACTGAATCTTTATCAATGGGTTTTCCCAGGGCCTACAGAAAGGATTATGTACCAGCATGAATGCTGACAAATGAAATTGTTTGGGACCATGAGAATATTCCAAGGCGTGGGAGTAGATATCAGCTAGCAAACAGTGCCCCTATATATAGTCCGATTGTTCTTCATTTGTTTCTATTTCATCAAGGCCTACGGAAAGAATTATATATCAGCGCAAATGATTAAACATGACATCTTTTGGGACCGTGGGAATATTTCGATGCGTGTGAACAGATATAGACTGGCAACCGGTGCCCCCAGATATATCATAATTTCTCCATATTTCTAGCTATTTTTGCGATTTTATAGGCCTTGCAGGCAGCCAATTATGTTATTCTGATGCAATATAATGAATGCCACTCTTTTGCCAAACCCGTGGGAATGTTTCGCTGGAGAATATTTTCACTATTTGTTCCGATTTTTCCAGACTTTTTCCGACCTAGTCACATGATCAAACATATTTGGCATTTGTCAGGTACCCATTATAATATATACCTTATCGGTCATACATTGTAATGCATTGACCGACGACCATCGGTATGTATAGCTATTAAGCTACAGGGACGCCTGGCGCGTCGGCCTGTCAAATGGGCTTTGACACCAGTCCATACGAGGTGCGTGAACGAGTGATTCTACGACACGAATAGCGTGGATTAACGCGAACGTAGACGTCGAAGAGCGCATGCATGGCCGTATGTCCTCGCTCCACGCCATGTGCATGTCCGTCGACCACGTCGTTTGTCATCGGCCGCCCAGTCGCCATGGCTCGCACAGCATAAGTCGCTCTGTTGACGTATATCTCAGCGCGACACAAGGTGTGCAAAATAGTACCGTGCTCGAGTGGCGTCGACTAACACGTTATCAGGCATCGAAGAGTGCGTGCGTGGCCGTATGTCTGTGTTCCAAGAGCTCGGTTCGTCGCGTATACCTCTTGTTTCCTCGTGTCGCGACACAATCGACGACTAAAACAACGTGGCGGACTAGTCAATGCACGCAGTGGCTGCGGAAGTGTCTTGTTGTTTCGACGCGGAACCGTAACTGGCGCCACCCTACGTGGCTCGCCACACACACTTGTTGTCTTATCCTCCGCTCCGCCAAATATCTTCCATCAATTTCTTTGGCGCTACGTGTTGTCCTTGTCTATTGTTTCACATGCTCTCTTGGAAGAATGCTTATAAGAGAAGGCGAGGACGCCCTCATCTCTACGACCTCATCCATCTTTTTCCCTACACACTGGAGACGATCGCTCGATGGATCTTCTTGTGAATGCGTGAGTTGTTAAATTCTGTAAACAATTTTTGGCTAAGACTATATCACGGTATACTAGTGTTCCTCGCGACAAACCTGGGAGGTTGAGCGATCTTCGGATTAAATCTGAGGACCGAGACGCCCTACACCATCTTGCTGCCGCTTGCGGGCCGATCTACGGGCGCGGAAGAGATCCCTGTTTTCCTATCTCCCGACTTCCTTCCGCACTCATACTACGCATATTCGCCTGCATCCACCATGGAGATACTCAGAGCTGGATTAGTGTGACACATGTCTGCAGGCTCTGGAAGAGAATCGCACTGCCCATTGTTTGGAAGGAAGTACTTGGTGCCGAGGGGCTGGAGGAGATTATCTCGGGCGCAGGGGAAAACACTCAATTTTCTGTCACAATACCAAACAAATTATACGACTTCAAGGCAAAACACCTTTCCGGCCTCCTGAAAGAGCACCTTTCCAAAATACAACGGCTCTCGCTCGCGGCATCAGACAACTCTAGGAAGCTTTTCAAAAAATTGATCAGCGCACCGGGTTTCAAGTCCGTGCATGAGCTCAAAGTGACTTTTACGTTTGACTTCCCATGGACACTATTAGCTCGCACCTATCTCGAAAACCTCACGGCACTCGACATCACGCTGATGGCATCGCAAAGAAATCAATCGCATGTGGACAATGTCGTCGCTGCTTTGCGGAATATGCCTTGTCTGACGCACCTCGGTCTGCGTAAAATGGATATCCATTCAAAGCATGATCTCAACCACGGTCAAAACGATCGCGTCGATGACATTGCGACCATGAAATTCCTCAAGGACTTTTCTCTGGATTCCACCATATCTGGGGCATACATCCTCTTGCGTCACATCCTCATCCCATCCGACACAGTAGCCGACATATACGTGCACCATACGGACGAGCGCAAAGAATATATCCAGAATTTCTTTGAGCAGGTCCACAAGACTATGGCGATTTCCGGTAATATACCTGCATACCCCGTCAGGAAGCTCCATATATCACGGGAAAATGACGATACCAGTGAGGCCATGACGATACGCACCTTGCAGCGCGACGTGGGTCTTGCAAATCTTTCTCTGCGACTGGAGAAATGTTATGGATATACCAAATGGGGCGGCAGCACATGGGACCAGCTTCGAGTGAATCGTGCGGCCATGGCCTCTGGTCTATTTGAACCCGAGAATCTTGAAGAATTAGTCGCGGATGTGTTCGCGTTCGCTTTCAATGATTGGATGGACGCGCAGACACTGTTGCCGCACTTGCGCATGATTGAAGCGAAGGGTGAATCTGGTATTTACCTCTGCCATGTTCTCTGGATTTCTATGAAAGAGGTCAAGGTAACTG
>JAHLMG010000040.1:0-71449 GCA_019914985.1 Auriscalpium microsporum
TATAACATTACAACCAATTCCCAGGTCTTAATTAGTATAATGGTCGTACGTAGCTACCCTTCAAGTAGCTAGTGTCAGTTCAATCTGATAAAGACTATGATATAACTAATTTATAATTATTTTCCCCTTATAAGTATATATAAATAATTAATAAGGGGACAAAGGCCTTTGTATAGTTAAAAATTGAAGAAGAGCCGCAAAAATAAATATCCGCAAAAATAAGAATAAATAAATAAATATAAATAAATAAATAAATAAATAAATAAATAAATAAATAAATAAATAATAAATAAATAAATAAATAAATAAATAAATAAATAAATAAATCAACTTTAATATAATAATGATTGTAATTTAATTGGTAATATAAGTTTAGACTATTCAAGACTAAATTTAAAAGTCAGTTCAAATCTGACCATTCATACAAAATTAAAAGTTTAATAAACTTTTTAATTCTATAGAAGGTAGAACCTAAAATTTTACCTCTCTGAATAGATTTATAATTAGTAATTATTAATAATAATTTCTACATATTATTGAAGTATAATAATAACTTATTTACTTCTTCCTTTCCTTACTTAGGACTAGAATATTTTATAAATCCCTAATATAACTTTTATATTTCTTCTGTTGGTTCTTTGTTCTTTTTTTTTTTTTAATAAATATAATATAATATAATAATAAAAAAAGAATAAACAAATAAAGTATATAATATTTAATTAGTTGCCTTGTTACATTTACGTTTTTTGCTTATTAAACTAACAAAAAATAATTAAAAAAAGAATAAAAAAAAATGACTGCCAAAAATTAATTCAGTTAAATTAAGTCCAGTAATAGCTGTACCTTTATTTAACAGAAATAAAGAAATTAATGGTGGAGCTGCTTCGCTTCAGTCTCAATCGTTTCCTAATCTATCTTTACATTCATTATTAGAAAATTCCACAGATATGGCTATGCCCACTAAACCAATAATTTCAAAAAAAATATTAAATAAAAAATTAAATTCTATAATAGAAAAAGTACAGAAATAGTATTAAATTCTAAACAAATAAATAATACTTCTACTATTATTTTAAATGAAAAATCAAAAAATTTAAGTATGCTTAATATAGACTCTTTATCTTTAAGACCATTACCATTAAATAGTGGTAATGATATGATAAAAAATAAAAGGTAGAGATAATGAAAAAAAATAGATATATAAATCAATTACACCATTTAATTCAGAATTAGCAAGCTATACAAATATTGTTTATAATTTTTCATTAAGAAGTAATAGTAGAATTAAAAATATTTATTCTATTTTATCTTCTTCATTTTTATCAATGTCTAGTTTAATTAGTAGACCTGTATTTATTAATACTCCTATGAAATTAAAAATTCAATTATTTTTCTTTTGGCATCCTAAAAAAAAAAGATATAAATTTTCTAAAACTTTTTCTAAATTTTTAATTTTAAATAAAAATAAATTACAAATTTTACTTGGTAATTTAAGTAAATTATTAAATAAATCTGTAGAACTTGATTTAACTAGATTATATTATCCACATTATGATAGTAATATTTTAGCTAATCTTTTTGGATTAATTACTAATTTTTTTAAATTTAGAAATATTAGAAAAAGATTATTTAGAACGGCTAAAATTAAAAACCCAAGTAAAATGACTAGAAAACTTACTCATAGTAAAATCCCTTCTTTCTTATCTGGTATTAATTTAAAATTAGCTGGACGTATTTTAACTACAAATTTAAATAGAAGAGTTAAAAGTAAAATTATTCAAAGAGGTAGTTTAGCTAGAACTAAAGCTAGTTTAGTTACTTCTTCTAGATTTACTAATAAAAATAAAAGAGGTGCTTTTAGTATAACTGTAACTACTGGACATTTAGTTATAGAATAATTATATTAGCTTATAAAAAATAAAGAATATAATTAACCTACTACTAATAATAATAATTTTATAAATCTTAATATAATATCAACCCCTTAATTACCTAAATTATTTTATTTTTTGTAATTTTAATTATCTGTTTAATTAAAAAAAAAAATAAATTATATTTGATTTCGCAAGGTGGGTTGAACAGAAAATATACCTTCTATTTATATTACTGTTCTACTACCTAAATTTAAATAAAATATTTTTTTTATTTTTTAAAGTAATATAATAGATAATTTATAACTATCCGTAGGGTAAGTACTTAATAAATATTTATTTAGTTTATTTTTTATATTAATCTATCAGTTTTATTTTAAAAGTAATGAGGCATATTGTAAATAATGTATAATTATTATTTTTATTAACTAATTTTACTTGCATAATTTATTTTTATGCCATTTGTTTATTTTAATAAATAAGTTTTTATTAATAATATAAATCTTTATCTAATCTAAGTAACTATAATACGAATTTATTAATTTGTTTAAAAATAATGTAGTAAATATAATAATTAATATTAATTATTATTTATAAACAAAAAATCTGAATAAAGATATTAAATACACATTAACAGCTATAGTGTGAATTAATTAAAAAACAAAATAACAATAAAATATGAATATAATTAATTTAATCTTAAATAGATTTAAAAATCTAGTATCCTATAATTTGTCTAATTTTACATTTTTAAAAATTATTACTGTTAGTTTCTTGGTTTGTTGTAAATATTTAAATCTGATATATCATTGAACCTTAAAATTTTGATCTTATGATATTATTAAAATATTCATTTTTTTTTTTAATATTATTTATTATTTTTATATTTCTTTATTTATTTTATAGTAATAAAAATATATATCAATTAATATTTTTATTTTTTTTTGTACTGGATAATTTTATTCTTAAATTCTTAGCAAAATTATGTATTAATGTATTTGTAATATTAATAATTGGTTTTATTCCATTTTTATTTTCTGATTTCTCTTTATTTTATTTTTTAACTTAAAAGAATAAATAAGTTTATATTAATAATTTAATTAAATAGAATAAAGATTAATATAAATCTTTATCTAATTTAAGTAACTATAATACGAATTCGTTAATTTGTTTAATAATAATGTAGTAATTATAAATATTAATATAAATTATTATTTATAATATAAAATCTTAATAAAGATTTTAAATATGCATTAAGAGCTATAGTGTGAATTAATTAAAAACAACAAAAATAAAAGTATAATTATGACAAATTTAACAATAAAAAGAAATCAATTTCAACCTTTTCCTTTTCATTTAGTTGATCCATCTCCTTGGCCAATATTAGTAAGTTTTTCATTATTAAGTTTAACTTTAGGAGCTGTAATGTATATGCAAGGTTTTGCTCACGGTAATTCTTTATTAAGTTTAGGATTTACTTTAACTTTATTTGGTATGATATTATGATTTAGAGATATAATAACAGAAGGAACTTATTTAGGAAATCATACTACTCAAGTTCAAAAAGGATTAACATTAGGTGTAGTTTTATTTATTATAAGTGAAGTTTTCGCTTTTTTAAGTGTATTCTGAGCTTTTTTCCATTCTAGTTTATCCCCAGCTATAGAAATAGGAGGAGTATGACCACCCCAAGGTATAACACCTTTAGATCCTTTTGCAATACCTTTATTAAATACTATATTATTATTATCATCAGGTGCATTTGTAACATATGGTCATCATGCTTTAATACAAGGAGATAGAAGAGGAGCAATATTAGGAACATTATTAACAATAATATTTGCAATAATATTTACAGCTTTACAATATTATGAATATTCAGAATCAGGATTTACAATAAGTGATTCAGTATATGGAACAGTATTCTATGCTTCAACTGGATTACATGGTATCCATGTAATAATAGGAACATTATTCATTTTAGTAGGATTTATAAGAATAATCAATTATCATTTAACTGATACACACCATCAAGGTCACGAAGCTGCTATTTTATATTGGCATTTTGTTGATGTAGTGTGGCTTTTTTTATTTATTTCAGTATATTATTGAGGTGGAAATTAAAAGAAAAATATTTATTATTAGTATACTGACTTAAATTATTTATTATAAATTATCTAATTTTAAATTATATGAAAATAAACTCAATAATAAAAATAATAGATTATTTCTCTTATCTAAACAAAAGATTTATGATATTTATTATAGTACAATTACCAATTTTTAAATTTTATTTTTTAATTTCTTATCTTTTTACTTTTTTTATATTCGTATTTCTACATTTATCTGAAAATTTTATATTTTTACTTGATAAATATGCTGCTAATAATATCTATTCTTTATTTATAATTCAAACTGAAGAAAAAGTTACTTTTATAAATTTTGGATTTAATTATATGGATAATTTTGATTTTTTTAAGATGTCCAATTCTATTGATTTGTCTATTACGATGGATGCAGATTTTAATTCAGATAAGGAATCAATGATGGTACTAAAAAGTAATAATATTTTAAGTTCAGGATACCTTAAAGGAGAAGAATTATGACAACCAAATAATACTAATCATAATCCTAATCCTAATTTTCCTAATAATAATCCATTAGAAATATCTTTATTTAATGAAAATAATGATAATAATGATAATGAAAATAATAATTCATCCGCATTAGATATCGTAGAATTAGAAACGGATTCTATTCCATTAATGATCGAATCTAATAATTTTAATGGAACTGAACAAAATGAAAATATTATTCAAAATAAACCATTTCATACAGTTAGAGGAGAATGATTATATGGTTGATCATTATATCCTGAACCTTTAGGAATAGTGTATATGCCTATTTATTTTGATTTTAATTATAATCAATTAATTTTTACTGACAATGGTGATATTTTTTATCCAGGGAATTCTTATGGATTTTTTGGAGATTATTATATAGAAAGAGATTTAAATGGTAATATTATTTCAGAAACTATTCATAGAGAAGTTGATGGTAATATAATTCAAGAAAGTAGAATTAAACATAATATTAGACCTACTAGATTTACAGGTATAACATATGGTCCTCCTTATAGTCCACATAATAAACCAGATATTACTATTTGAAATTTAAATACAAATATAAATACTTCTAATATTAGTAAAGTCCTAAAACCTTTAAAAAAAATAGGAAATACAATAATTAAAAGTACTAAAAAAATAAATTCTAATATAATAAATTTTTTTAAAAAATAACTTAATTAAAGTATAAAACAATAAATTTTTAATTTATTTATTTAAATATTTTTATTATTGATTAATTATTTAGTTTAGTTAAAGATTAAATTTTATTATAAAAAAAAAAATAAAAACACAAAATGAAACTGATTTAAAGTATATATAATTAATAATATCCCGCCCTTTGTCTTTGTAAAAATAATAAGGGTTCCAAACATTTTATTGTTAGTATATATCTTCTAGCAATGGACCAATAGATCATTGGACCAATGGATGGATTGAAAAGATCAGCCATCTATTTATATTTTAACTACCCCTTATTTAAATAAAATATTTGTATCTCAGCCTTCTATTCGTTAGACTAGACAAGATAGATGCTCTAAGCACAAAATGAATAAATTATTAAAATTGTTATTAAAAACAAAACAATGATCATTAAAAAAAAAAATATAATATATAAAAATAAAATATATATAATATAAAAAATATATAAAAGTATCGGCTAAAGCCGATACATTACACTTAACACATTTACCCAAAGGATTATTACAATTTACAAACACTATGAATCTTTCATTATTTTTATTTTTAATAGGTATTTTAGGTTTTATTTTAAACCGAAAAAATATTATATTAATGATTATAGCTATAGAAATTATGTTACTAGCTGTAACTCTATTAGTGTTGATATCTAGTTTTAGTTTTGATGATGGTATAGGTCAAATATTTAGTATATTTATTATATCTTTAGCTGGAGCTGAATCTGTGATTGGATTAAGTATTCTTGTAGCTTTTTATAGATTAAGAGGGAATATTTCATTAAGATCATAATGTATTTATCAATATTAATTTTACCTTTATTAGCTTCTTTAGTATCAGGTTTTATGGGAAGAAAAATAGGAGTAAGTGGTTCACATTTAATTACATGTACTTGCTTAATTTTATCTTCTATTTTAGCTTCAATAGCTTTTTACGAAGTAGGAATTTGTGGTTCTCCAGTTAAAGTATCTTTAATTAGTTGGATAGATTCAGAATATCTTACTATATCTTGAGAATTTATTTTTGATCAGTTAACTGTTTCAATGTTCATACCTGTATTATATATTTCATCATTAATACATATTTTTTCTACTGATTATATGGCTGAAGATCCTCATAATCAAAGATTTTTTTCATATTTATCTTTATTCACTTTCTTTATGTTAATATTAGTCTCTGGTGCTAATTATTTTGTAATGTTTGTAGGTTGAGAGGGTATTGGTATTGTTTCTTATTTATTAATTAATTTTTGATTTACTAGAATACAAGCCAATAAAGCCGCAATATTAGCTTTAACAATGAATAGAGTAGGTGATATGGGATTAAGTATAGGATTTTTTGCATTATTTGCTTTATTTGGATCTTTAGATTATGCTAGCATTTTTAGTATAGTACCTTTTATGAATGAAACTGCTATAACAATTATAGGCTTATTACTTTTAACAGGTGCTATGGCTAAATCTGCTCAAATACCTTTACACTCTTGATTACCTGGAAGTATGGAGGGTCCTACTCCAGTTTCCGCTTTAATTCATGCAGCTACTCTAGTTACAGCTGGTTTATACTTATTAGTAAGATCTTCACCATTATTAGAATATAGTAGCACAGCATTATTAGTAATAACATTAGTTGGAGCCTCAACAGCTTTTTTTGCTGCAACATGTGGTTTAGTGCAAAATGATTTAAAACGAATAATAGCCTTTTCTACAATAAGTCAATTAGGTTATATGGTGATGGCAGTAGGTCTTAGCCAATACAATGTTGCATTAATGCATGTTGTTAATCACGCTTTCTTTAAAGCATTATTATTCTTAGGAGCTGGAGCAGTAATTCATAGTTTTTCAGATCAACAAGATGTAAGAAAATTAGGAGGATTAATAAAATTTTTACCTTTTACATATACAGCAATGTTAGTAGGATCTTTATCATTATTAGCTACACCTTGATTAACAGGATTTTATAGTAAAGATTTAATTTTAGAATTAGCTTATGGTCAGTATAGTTTTACTGGTACTTTTGCATTTATTTTAGGAAGTATAACTGCTGGTTTAACAGCATTTTATTCTTTCAGATTAATATCATTAGTATTCTTAACTGTACCTAATGGACCTTCACAATCTTATTTAAATTCTCATGAATCTAATATATCTGTAATAATACCATTATTTATATTAGCTTTATTTAGTATCTTTTTTGGTTTTGTTTTTTCTGATTTATTTGTAGGTATGGCTACAGATTTTTTTGGTAATTCTATATTTATTAAACCAAATAATATTTCTTTAATTGAAGCTGAATTTAGTTTACCTATATTTATTAAATTATTACCTGCTATTTTTTCTTTATTAGGTGCTAGTATAGCTATTTTATTATATCATAAAAGTCCAACTTTTATTATTGAATTAACTGATAATTATATAGGTAAAAATTTATATACTTTTTTTAATGGTAAATATTTATTTGATATTATATATAATAATTATATTATTACTAAAGGTTTACAATTAGGTTATACTATTTCTAAAGTATTAGATAGAGGTATAATTGAAATGGTTGGTCCTTATGGTTTAAGTAATACATTAAGTAATACAGGTAATAATATTAGTAAATTAGATACTGGTATAATCACTACTTATTCACTTTATATTACTTTATCTTTACTTTCTTTATTATTTTTAGTATTTGCTCCTATTTTATTAGATACTTCTTTAATTATTGAAATTAGATTATTTATTATATATTTAGCTACTTTAATTATAGTTTTATCTTCTTCTACTGTTAATACCACAAACTCTAATTAAAAATACAATTCTAATTACAACTCCAACTTCAACTAATTTTATGTTTTAACTAAATATATATTAGCTAATCAATATTAAAACTATTTAAATTGAATAAATTTATTATAAACTACTCCCATTTAATTACCTAATTACCTACTTACATACTAAAATGGTATTAGTATTATTATTGGGATTCCAATTCTAATTGGAAAAGGTTAATAAAATAAAATTATATTTAATCTACTTCAAATTTTATATATCTCCCCCCCCCCCCTAATTACTTTTCTACTTATCTATTTATATACTTATCTTTATTATCTATTTATTTACTTATATTTGTATTCTATTTATATACTTACATACTTATGTACCTACATAAAACTTTTTTTTTACTATATTTTTTGATATTTTTAATTAATAAGATAAATAAAATCAATAAATTTAATTATATTTAAAAGATAATAAGTTTTAAATTAAATAAAAATAAAATTATATTTAAAAGATAATAAGTTCCGTTTAAATTATTAATTAAAACTATAAGCTAGATAATAAAAAAATATATAACTTTTAGCTTATTATTTAAATATTAACTTATCTAAGTCTTAAATTAATAATTTAATACCTCAATGTCTCATTTTTTAAAAGATTAAACAGTTTAGTCCTATCCGTATGGTTACTATAATTAGTATGATAAGTATGGAAGGATTAAAATATCTTTTTTAGTTGCTTATTTATAGCAGAGACAGTTCTTCTGTTATTAATTTCATAAAATAAAAAGAGCCTAGTAAAATTATATAAAATAATGCCTCAATTAACACCTTTTTTTTTCGTAAATCAATTTTCATTTTCATTTTTAACATTACTTGCTTTAATTTATATTTTTTCTAAATATGTATTACCTTTATTTACTTTCCAACAAGTAATTAGAATGTATATTACTAAATTGAGTAATAAATCTTAAATTATTAAGCACACTTAAAATTATATTAATAACCCCCCCTACCTATCTACTTACTTAATTACCTACTTACTTAATTACCTACTTACTTAATTACCTAATTACCTAATTACCTATATTTATTATACTTACCCTACTTCTTTGTTACTTATTTAATAATTAGGTAATTTACTATTTACTTAATACCTTAATTTACAGAAACTGTAAATACTTACTATAGTTTACTATTATACCATAGAGAACAGCCAGAATATTTATATGCTTATGTTAGCAATTTAATCCTATCTGTATGATTAGTATTGAAAGGCAAAGTAGGTAATTAATTAAAGTATATCTTTTTTTTTTTTATATATCTGTAACAGGCCTTTGTAACCTACCAACCAAAAGATATAATTATTTATTATAATAAAATAAGAGCGTAGTATCAATGGTTAGTATGGCGATCTCCAAAATCATCGGTAGGTGTTCGAATCACCTCGCTCTTGTATAAAAAAATAATTTAGATATTTTATTATTTTAATTTAAAAGAAATACTATTATTAATAATTATTAATAATTAAAAATTTAAAATAAATTAATTTAATAAGAAGCCACAAAAATAAAAATATCCTTTTTTTAGTTTAAAAAAATTTTAATAATTTAATAAAAAAAAAAGACTGTAGCATAATTGGTTAATGCAGTTCGCTCATAATGGATATTATAAGGGTTCAATTCCCTTCGGTCTTATTACATTAATTTTGTCCATAGGGAAAAGGTGTATACATATTTAACTATTTTATAGTATATTTATAAAATAATGATCATATATTAATATATTATTATGCTCATTAAGGTGTGGATTCCATCCTCAGGTAAATAGGTAAGCAAGTAATTAAGTAAATTATGAAAAAGTAGGGGAAGTCAGTGAAGTAAATAGGTGTAGTCCAGTCCCTTATAATAAATATCTGCCTTTGTATAGTTAATAAAAAAATAAGGGCCGGAAACAATAAGAAGAATAAAATAATAGGACATTTGGTCGAGTGGTTTATGGCGCTCGTCTTGAAAACGAGTACTTCAAAAAAAGTCGTGAGTTCGAATCTCACAATGCCCGAAAACTAAGTTTATTTATCTATTAAAATAAAAAAACGTTGTTTGTCTCGGCTTTCTAAAAAAAAAAAAATAAGAAGCCTATATTAAACATCTTTTTTTTTAATAAGTGCTTATACTAGACAAATAAACTTAAATAAAAAATCTCCTTTATCTCTTTACTTTTTTACTTTTGATTTCATAAATCTTAATATTTAATAGATCAAAATAAAAAAATGGAATAATTCTTATAATAAATAATAAATTTAAAAAAATAAAAATCTTAAACTAGTTTGTTTTTTATAAGAATACAAATACAAGCTAGTAAAGCACTAGATAATTATTTTAAAATTAAAGATGATTAAATTATAAGAATTATTTATTTATTCAAATATAAAATAGAATATTCTATTTTATTTGTTTTATAATAAATATAAATAAGGCCTTTGTTTGGTAGTAGATATACTACCAATAAGAGCCTTTGTCTTAGTTATAAAGACAAGCAATAAAGAATAAATAAAATCTAGCTTAAACATTCGTATGGCTTTACCTTTAGCCTTAAACCAAATAACACTATGATTACTTTACTTTTACTTATCCCTATTATAGGTTCTTTATTATTAGCTACAATCCCCGAAAATTCGGCCGACAAAATGAAAAAATTAACATTAATTACAATGATTATAAACTTTATATTTTCCTTGTATTTATGAGTAGAATTTGATTCAAGTACTAGTCAATATCAATTTGTATATGAATTCGATCAATTAAGTTTTTGTCATTTTAATTTAGGTATAGATGGTATATCTCTTTATTTTGTCTTATTAACAACATTTGTGAGTCCAATAGCTATCTTATCAAATTATAATAGCATAACAAAAAATTTAAAATATTTTTTAATATCTTTTTTAATATTAGAAACTTTACAAATTGGAGTATTTGTAGTATTAGATTTATTTTTATTTTATATTTTTTTTGAAAGTGTATTGCCTATATTATTTCTAATAATAATTGTATATGGTTCAGGAGAAGCTAGAATAAGAAGTGCTTTATTATTTTTTTTATATACATTAGCAGGTTCTTTATTTATGTTATTAGCTGTACTTCAAATATATAATTATGTAGGCTCAACTGATTTTCAATTAATTTCTTTATCTGAAATAAATTTAGAAAGTCAACAAATTTTATGATTAGCTTTTTTTTTAGCTTTTGCAGTAAAAACTCCATTATGACCTTTAACTGGATGATTATATAGAGCTCATGCTGATAGTCCATTAGCTGGTTCTATTTTATTAGCTGCTACAATTTTAAAATTTGCTACTTATGGTTATCTTAGAATTTTAATTAATTTGTTACCAGATGCTTCTAATTATTTTTCTCCTTTAATACAAACTATTGCTATTATTACTTTAATTTATGCTTCATTAGCTACAATTATTCAACAAGATACTAAAGCACTTATAGCTTATTCAAGTATTGCTCATATGAGTGTAGTAATTTTAGGTTTATTTTCTAATACAATTCAAGGAATTGAAGGAGCTATATTATTAGCTTTAGCTCATGGTTTTGTTTCTCCTGCTTTATTTATTTGTGTAGGTGGTGTTATTTATGAAAGAACTGGTACAAGAATTATTAATTATATTAGAGGTTTAGTTACATATATGCCTGTATTTACTATACTATTTTTTGTTTTTACATTAGCTAATACTGGAATACCTTTAACTCTAAATTTCTTAGGTGAACAATTATCTTTAATTGGTATATGAAATAGAAGTCCTATAATTGCTGCTTTGGGAGCTACTGGTATTGTATTATCTGCTATTTATTCTATTTATTTATATAATAGAATTTCTTATGGTGTATATTCACCTCACTTAAAACCAGTTAAAGATATTTCTAGAAGAGAATTTAATTTATTAATTGCTTTATTAATTCCTACTGTTTTATTAGGTATTTTCCCTAATGTTATTTTAGATTCTTTACATATGTCTGTAACTAGTTTACTTTTCAATATTTAGCCTTTTTTTTATATTTAATATTTAATATTTAATACTTAATATTTATATTAATCAATAATTTTATTTAAATAAAACCTTTAAATATAATAAATAATATTTATTACTTATTATATTTGTTAAATTATATCATTCCCCTTATTTAAATTAAAAATAGTTTACTTATAATTCTTTCTTATTAAAAAAAAAAATAAAAACCAAACAAAAAGAGGTTAAATATAACTTTAAATATTTATAAGAACAAAATAAGAGTGTAGTATCAATGGTTAGTATGGCGATCTTCAAAATCATCGGTAGGTGTTCGAATCACCTCGCTCTTGTATAATAAAATAATTTAATGTAGTAATTTTTTTTTTATTTAAAAGAAATACTCTTATTAATAATTATTAATAATTAATAATTATTATTAATAATTAAAAAAGATGTTTACGGCTCTGACATCTTTTTTTACAAAGACAAAGGCCTTTGTCCCCCAAGATAATTTAAAATTTATTACCTTCGATACGAAGGATACTTCGGATTTTTAGTCCTAGAAGCAAAGAGCCCTTAGCTTAATTGGTAGAGTCCCTGATTGTCATTTAGGAAGATACCAGTTCGAATCTGGTAGCGCTCGTATAAAATTTTTGTATACTTTTTTTTTAATTACATTACTACAAAAAAAAACAAAAATATCTCTTTTTTGTTTTTGTAGGGCGACAAATATTATTATAATAAAGAAAAAAAGGAATTACCCTAAAAAGGTATACAAATAGGTAGAATTAGTTTAATCGGCAAAATGACGTTTTGTGGCAACGATGTTCAGAGTTCAAATCTCTGATTTTACCCTTATTATTTATATTATAACAAAATAATAAATTAAATATATTTATTATTTATTGTTTATAAAAATAAAAATAAAGAGTTAAGATATCTAACACTGGAATAATATATTATTTATATTTATTTAATTATTAATTTTATTTAAATTTATAAAAATTATTATATTATTAAGGTAGGTTCTGGGTTAATACTAGGTATATTAAATATTAAAAAATTTAATGGAAAGAAAAATAGAAAATTTTCATTTAATCATTATTATTATTATAATAATAAATAATTTATCTAACACTTGAGTTTGTTTGTGTAAATAAAAAATATAACTAATTAAAATATATTTTTTTATTGATTAAATGAGTGATTAATAATTCCTATACCTAACTTTTAAATGTTTTTAGTTTATATCAGCAATATATGTATTATTCTTATTAGTTTTAAAAAAACAAAATATATAATATGATCATAAAATTTAATTAGTTTTATAGATATACTTCTAACTCTATTAGCTAACACATTAAGATTAGCTAACACATTATTATTTGGAGACAAAGACCAGACAAGCAAAAAATATATTTTCTTTTTCATATTTAAAAGTATACGGTCTATATTTTAACTTTCCTGTGTTAATAATTAATTCCCTCTTAAATTAATTTTTTACTGTAAAAACAAAAAAAAAATTTTTTTTTTCAATTTATATCTTTCATATCGGAATTGTCTAGGGAACTGTAATGCGGGGTGGTGGGACATATAATATTATTAGCCCAACCCTTTAAAGATGGGCTTAAAATAAAATTATTACTATTGGACTTGTTAGAATAGGATATTCTTATCAAGGTCTAAAAACAGCAGTAATAAAAAAAAAAAAAGTACTTTGCAATCAACGGATAATACTCAACCTAATCAAGCCAAAGATCCTCAACCTAATCAAGCCAAAGATAATAAACCTACTGCTAATCAACCTTCAGGCAGTGAACCTAATGGTAGCTCGGCTTAAATCAACAGTAAATAATTATAACAGATTATTTACTTTCTCAATTTTCCCTATATCAAATATTAATTGAGAGGATTTAATGTCTCAATTGCCAAATATCCCTCTTCCTGATATTGCTACAGGTTATCATAAACTATTATGGGGTTTATTAGTAATAAGTTTTTTTATTTTATGGAGTTTTACTGATATTACTATGCACTTCTTAAGTATTTATATAACTCATAAATTATCTGATAAATCACTATTACCATTAATAATTAAAAAAAATTATTTTCATATAAGAATATAAAGAATATATTATATTTTTTATTTTCTCCGATTATTCATTTTTTAACAATAACTATATAAGGTTATTTATACCGGAGTATTATCTTTTAATGCTTTTCATATTCATGTAATTGGATCAGGTATAGGTTAGTTATATTAGATTATTTATAGCCTAAGTGGGACTTGCTAATGGTTTGCTAATGGTAACCTAATGGTATGGCATATACCTTATACTTTATTATATAATAATAAAGGAAGAGGATATATTATAGAAAGATGATAGTCCTTACTAATTATTATATAATTTTATTAGCTCTGATGATGGAGCTCACACCTTTAATATCTATATTTAATTTAAGTATAGAATAAAAATCATTAATAATTAATTATAATAAGAATAAGAGTTACTTATTATTAATTTCATCTTTCTCTCTCTCTCTCTCACATTTATATTTATATTTAGTAAATATAAATATAAAAAATAAATATAACAAAATTAAAAGATTAAACCGGTTAAACGCCTTAAAAAAAAAAACTAATGACAACCAAAATTATAAGAAATACAAATATCAAAATTTTATTAAATATAAATAACAAACTTTTTCATAGTAATTCAATTAAATTTGCTAACACAGAATTAAATAATGATGTGTATTTAGAAAAAAATTCTTTAAATACAAGTGAGACATTATTCAATTCTTTAGATAGTGGTTTAAACGAATTAAAAAATAGTAGTATTCAAGGTACTCAACTTAATATGTATGAAGGTTGGGCAGCTATTCAAAATTCAAAATATGATGCATTATGGGAAAAACTAAGAGAAACACATAAAAATAAAAAATTGCTTAGTGAAAACACTGAGTTAAATAATACTGTTTCAAATATTTTAAATAATAATAATTTCAACGATTTGGATAGTAAAGTTATTAATATTAAACCAATAATAAATTATTTAAGTATGTTTAAGGATATAGTTAGAATAGAAGATAACAATTTAATTATAAGACTAGATGAAACTAATAAATTAATAAGTAAGACTATAGATTTTTTAATTGCTAATAAAGATAGTATAACTTGATCAGCGGAAACCTTAAGTATAGGTTTAGGTATCGGGTTTTTATATAAGAGTATTCTAAAAAATTATGGAATATTTTTAGATAGAAAAATTGATGCCCAATTATCTAATATTAAAGCAACAGAAGCTTTAATATTCAAATTTTTAGAAGAAATAACTAAGAATAAAAGATTATTTGGTAAAAGGGATGGTGTTATTATTAGTATATCTCTATATCTTATCATTAAATTAATTGGATATCACTATCCATTACCTATGAAATTAGCTATCTTTACTGATTTAAACCCTGTAACTTCAGATTTAAACACTATTAGTTCTGAAACTAAAAAAAGTTTATTTTTACCTCTTATAAGTAAATTTAATAGTAAATTTAATAGATTAAGTAAATTTTTATTTTTTTTCATAATTATACTTATAAATTTTATGATCCCCTTAAAATGAGTAATTTTTTCTTTAAAATGTTTGTTAATATTAATCTGTTTAGTACATGTATTGTTTGTTCTTTACTCTTTATATAATGCATACATTTTAGCTAGAAAGTTATTTGAAAAAGACATAGAAATAAAACTTCCTAAATACTTATTTTTACCTACTAAAATAAAAACACAAATATTATATTTAATTAATTTAAAAGAAGAAGATGTTATTAAACTTTTTTTACATTCATACGTAATAGATTCTTTTTACACATTCTTATTATTATTAGTAATTACCTTATTTACATTATTTACTATTTTTAACTTACTGTAATTTTATAATTATTTTATTAAAAAAAAAAATAAAATCAATTGTATTCACCCCCCATTACCATTTTTATATTCTTTTTATTTGTTTTATAGTTAAATTGTACGGAAATAAGCCGATCATTATGAATAATTGGTTTTATTGTACCAATTTCTGCTAATATTTTAAGTAAAAAAATAAAATATTCCATCAAAATTGGCTAAGTTATGTAAATAGACCTTATAATTATCGTATTTTTTAATTGCAATACTTTTTATTGCAGTAATTATCATTGAATTACTATCAATAAAATCAGCTAAATAATACGATTTCTGATTTTTACCATCAAAGGTACAAATAGAATAAGGGGTATGGATATTATTATCTAATATAGTTTCTATGTCCATAGTTAAGAATTTTTCATTAATAGTTTTCTTTGTAGAAAGTTTATTAATGAATTTACCTGTTTTATCTACAGTTAATAAACTAAGATGATTATCTACGAAGATAAAGGTTTTTGTACCAATTTTTCTAATAAATGTGTTTTCATCTATTAAAGTATCAGTATAACTAAAAATAATATCTCCAAGTCTATATATTTCTACATAATTAATTTGGGTATTATTCTCAACTTTACTTTCAATTACAGCTGTATTTCTATTATTAACTTGAATAAAATAAGTTCCTTCTAATAATCGGATTAATTTTCCATATTCTAATGGATTAAATGTTATAGGTAATTTAAAATGATGATAAGTTTTAAAATTAGTAGTGGGTGTTATTTCAGTTTTATCTTCTTTTTTATCTAATACACCATCTTTGATGCTATAGGCAAAATCGATTGATATTACTGCTTGTTCACTATAATATTCACTTTTGTCTTCTAATTGTGATAAGATAAACTTTAATAAATTAGTTTTATCAGATCTATTTAATTTTTGAAGAGGACCTATCGTTGCATAACCACCTGTAAACCATTGAATTATAAATAATAATAACAAATGTTTATCCTTAGGAATATTACTTATTATATTTTTTAAAAATGTATTAATATATGTTTCTAGATTATCTTTAGTTAATAATATGTTATTAGTATTTATTCTATAATTTTTTCAATTTTTCATATTTTTATATTTTAGTATGCAATTGCTTAATTTATGATTGTTAAAAATCAAATTAAATACAATAAATAATAATACTTCTAACAATGTAGAATTTAGCTTTTAAAAACTAAATATAGTATCTTAATACAGTTTTGATACTGTATGCACAATCTTAATCAATTATTTCATATAGTTATTTAGAATAACTATTTAAATCTTTACCAATTTTTGTCATAAATGGTATTTTGTTGTTGTACGGTGTTCTTTAATGAAGATCATTTTGTAACACCATAAAGTGGGGGAACTCAGGATTGAGTTCACAATATGAACGATCTGATTCGAACAGATATTTTAAGTATACTTATATTTTAACATTAAATTACATTCATTTATTTAATTTTTATGGCTCCGCCGGCTCGCTATACCTTATTTATTTTAATATTCATATTATAAAAACTAGCTGAAATAGTTTAAAAGGTTAAAACATACCATTCATGACGGTAAACCAAAGGTTCGATTCCTTTTTTCGGCTTTACAATTTATTTAAATTAATATAAATAAATATTAAAAAAAAAAATAAAAAAGATAGTTTAAAATTTTAATAACACTATAAAAGTATCGATGACAATTTAGTATAAACATCAAATAGTATTTTAAAGGAGTTATTAAGGATAACTAGCAAATTTATAAAAAAGGAGGAATTATCCAAATGCCACAAATTAATATATAATAAAATAAAAATAATTAAAATTAATTTGCCTAAGAATAAATTAATTTTATATTTTGGGGTTAATGGTTTAAAAGCCATTAGTCGTCTGTTTATTATAAAAAAAATTAAAAAATTGTGGCGATCCTAAGGGAAACCTTATTTATATATACTTCCTGAAGCAAAACATTGTATTAGGGAAAGGAAAGGAAATCAACCGAGACTCCGAAAGTAATGGTGAGTGAAATCGGATTAGCCAAAAGATTAAAATAATTTGAAATAATATATATAATTCTATTTGAAATGGGGTTGGAATACCATTAATTATAGAAATTATTTATATTAATAATAAATTAAATAATTTATTATTTAATAATTATTATTCAAAGAAGGTATTCAGTCCTGTAGAATTATTAAAATTTTATTTAAAAGTACGACGAGAGAAAACTTGTCGGAATATAGGGGTACCATCCTCTAAGGCTAAGTATTATAAATTTAGCGATAGTGAAAAGTACTGTAAAGGAAAAGTTGAAAAAGTGAGTTGTATAACGAAATGAAATAGACTTGAATTAGTAACTCTATAAGCAGTCGAAGTTTTAATTATAAAATGACGGCGTACCTTTTGCATAATGGGTCAGTAAGTTAATGGGAGTAGCAAGGTTAAAAGCCCTAGCGAAAGCGACTGGACTATTAGTATAAAAAAGAATTTAATTTTATTATTTTCTTTATAAATATTTTATTTATTTTAAATAATAATAGAATTATCCCTTATTTTTTTGATTTTATTTTTATTTTTAATTAAACAAAACTAAAACTAAAAAAATAAGTGATTTATTTACTTTATATAGTGTTGGGTTAAGTTACTTCTATTAGACCCGAAGCCAGTTGATCTTTCCAAGACCAGATTATAATGGATCGAACGGTTGAATGTTGCATAATTCTCCGAAGAGTTTTGGAAAGCGGTGAAATGCCAATCTTAACTGGTGATAGCTGGTTTTCTACGAAACATATTTAAGTATGACATCTATACAAAATTTATGAAGGTACAGCACGGCAATTCCCAATTAATTTTAGAATAGTAAAATTTAAAAAGTTACTATATCTATTAAGCGTTTAGGTTGCGGGGACCTCGAAAATCTTACCAATGGAAGCGAAACTCGGAAGTACATAAATTGATGATAGATATTCAGACTGCTCATGATAAGTTGGGTAGTCAAGACGGAAACAGCCGAGAACATGGATCAAGGTCCCGAATGATTATTAAGTGAAATTAAGGAAGTAACACATTGAATGCAGCTGTAAAGTGAGCCTGGTAGTCGCTATCTTTTAATGACCGTTGTAACAACGTAGCAGCCTTTAGATTGTTGCACCGAAAATTTAACGGGTCTAAATAATCAACCGATATCCTGTTGATTAAAAATATTTCTTTTTAATATTTAATTATTTAATTATTAAATTATATTATTTTTAATTTAGGTAGTAGAACATTCAGTATAACTATTGATAAACAGTGTTTCATTGTTTGGAAGTAACTGAAGAGATAATGCTGACATGAGTAACGTAAAAAGAAGTTATAATACTTCTCGCCGAATACGAAAGGGTTATAAGGAAAGGTTAAACCGCCTTATGTTAATGCGGCCTCTAAGGTTCAAAACCAATGTTTTGACTGATGAGTAGTATACTGAAAGTCCATATGGAAAATATAATGGACCAGGAAAATTAAGTATATTAATTTAAATTATTTTTTTCATTATATAATTTTTATATTATATTGATTTAAAGTATTTTTTATAATTTTTATTGAGTAAATTAATTTAAATTATATTTATATATTTTTTATTAAGTATAATTATTAATATTATATAATTAAATAGTTATAATTTATTTTTTTAAATTAAAATTAAAATTTAAATTAAAATTATTTAGCCTATTGGTCATTTTGTTAAATATTATCACTAATATTTAATCTTAAAAAGCCGGAGCCTGAAATGGTGCCAAGATAGATTAATAATTTTTTATTAAATGGTCTTTAATAATTAATTTTGATCAAAAAAATAATTTAAATTAAGATTAAAACTACCGTACCCTAAACCGACACAGGTTCGTAAGTAGAGTATACTAAGGCGTAGAGCTAAAAGTTGTTAAGGAACTCGGCAAGTTCTCCTCATAAGTTTGACGATAAGAGGAACCGTTAATATTTTTATTAGCCATAATTTAAATTAATTATACGGTATAATAAAATCGGAGGCCCCGACTGTTTACTAAAAACACAATTCAGAGCAATGATTAATATCATAGTATTCTGAATGAAATTTGCCCAATGCCATTAATATAAGAGAGGTAATAGGAAACTGTTACTAATCGAAAGTCTGGTTAATAGCGGTCTTAACTATGAGGATCCAAAGGTAGCAAAATAAATTGGCCATTAAATGTGGTCCGGTATCAATAATGTAACGATGGTCTCACTGTCTCTACAACTTGCTCAGTGAAATTGAATTACCCGTGCAGATGCGGGTTACCTCCAGGGGGACGGGAAGACCCTATGCAGCTTTACTGTAGTTAGTTATCATGTTAATAAAATTCTTAGTTAATAGAAATTAGGGAAGTCGATAGACAATAAATGGAATACCTTAAAGCTAAGATTTTATCAATGTTTACCTTATAAGTTTTTAATATTTTTTTTTAAAAATAAAGGGAGAGTTGACTAATTGGCAGTTTGACTGGGGCGGTCGTCTTTAATAGAGTAGCAAAGTACATCCAAATATTTTAATTTTAATAATAATATTTTAATGCGAGAGCAATTTAATATTCAGACAGAAACATAGATTTTAAATAATAAATCAATTAATTATAAATAACTTTTTATAAAGGTATGCTAGAAATTGAATGGAGATCAATCAACCAGTGAAGGGTTATGTAGGGCGTAATGGCGGAAAGCATGCTTAACTGAAAGACTTAGAAGTCGCACAGATACGTAAGTAGGGCATAGTGACCCCTCGTTATTTTATGGAATAGACGGGGATCAATCGATAAAAGTTACGCTAGGGATAACAGGCTGATAGCCGGCGAGAGTACACATTGTCCCGGCTGTTTGGCACCTTAAATCATTAAAAATAAATTTAAAAAAATTTTTAAACAACTTTAGATTTAAAAATTAAAATAAATTTAAAAAAATTTTTAAACAACTTTAGATTTAAAAATTAGAACATCGGGGGATTTTAATAGTAATATTAACTTAGAAGTTGGTTATATGCTGGAACATCCTTAGAGCTTTTAATACTAAATTATTTAATTCATTAAATTTTTTAAGTTATAATTTGAAAGATTGGACAATCAGCAGGGAAGTTCTTAATCTTAGATTTAAGCAATTGTAAGAAGATTATTATTCCCTCAACGATCACACGCCGACATCCAGAACTTTATCAATTACTCTTGATACTGGATGAAGATATGATCTAAACTTAATTGAAAGATTAAGAGTATTAATTTATATTAATACAAATATGCGATGTCGACTCATCCTATCCTCCGGGGGAAGAAGCTTGGAAGGGTTCGGCTGTTCGCCGATTAAAAGGGTACGCGAGTTGGGTTTAATACGACGTGAGTCAGTATGGTCCCTATCTTCTGGAGGGACAAATAGTAAAAAGGGGCAGACCTTCTAGTACGAAAGGATCAATAGGCTGTGTTTCTCTAGTGTACCAATTGTTGAAATAAATTTTTTATTTTTTTGTAATTAATTATAAGTATGCATAGTTGGGTAGCCACAAACATAATAGATAAGCGCTGAATGTATATAAAGCAAGAAACTAACCCCTAGATACTATCTTCAGATTTCTCTCCTTTATTATTTTTTTTTTATAATAAAGGTTATAATTTTTAAATTCTTCCAAAATTTAAAGATAAAAGAGAATAATATCTGAATTTATAAGAAATAGAACATTTCTAAATAGGATGCAAATGAAAGTATTGTAAAGTATTAAGTTTAGCATTACTAATTTATTAAATAGACTTGATGTTTAAAATTGTTTAAATAAATTTTATTAAAATAAAAATAAAATAAATAAGCCAAATAAATAATATATATTTATTTATTTTATCCTGGGCAAAGTAAGGGTCCATATTTTTCCTACTTTCAACTTTCCTTTCAATTCTATTTAATTATTTTTAAGTAGGTAAGTAGGACAAGGATATAAAATTTATATCTTAAGTATTATTTTAGTCTTTTACTTATTGATTTAACTGTCTTTTCACTAATAGTTCATAATAAGTTATAATTTTAAACATCTTTTTAGTATTTTATAAAGTTAAATAATAAAGTAAGTAAAAAAGGTATAAAAAGCTAAGGTATAAAAAGCTAAAATTCTTTTGTTATATTTTTTTATAGTCGTTTGTTTTCTAAGCATTCAAATTAATTATGAATATAATGAATAATAATACTAACCGTGACAAAAACAAATAAAATAAAAGGATAAGAATAAATTTAATAAAATAACTTAAAATAAAAAAAATAAAGATTATAAACAAAATAGTATCATTATTACTAATTTTTATATATTTTATATATAAATTTATCATCAAGAAATCATTCTACCATTAAATTATATATAAAATAACTCTTGTTGAACAAAAAAAGTAAGGGGGGGGGGAAGGTAAAATTTAAAAATTTTTTTAAATTCTAAGTCCTTTAATTACTATAAACTTTTTTAATTTATAAATTATATAAATTAAATAAAATAACTATATTCATATACAAATTTGTAAATAAAGTTATAGTACTTAGGAGTATAGCATAGAAAAAATTATATTGTTGGAATTTATATCTATAAAAAAGAAATTTACTTAACTTAGGATATTTTTCATTTAATTGAATTTATCTATTTAATATTTAATGTAAGGTAAAGGCAGAATATAAATTTCACAACATACTAAGCGCTGCCACAGCATATACGATATTTACTTTATTTCACATATTTTATTTTTGTTTTTTATTTTTTTAATTAACACTATAGCTGTTAATGTATATTTAAGCTCTTTATTAAGATCTTATATTATAAATAATAATTAAATTAATATTTATAATTACTACATTATTATTAAACAAATTAACGAATTCGTATTATAGTTACTTAAATTAGATAAAGATTTATATTATTAATAATTAATTCTATTTAATTAAATTAAATTATTAATATAAACTTATTTATTCTTTTAAGTTAAAAAATTAAAAAAAGAGAAATCAGAAAATGAAAAAGAAGTTTACACTATTTTTTTAATTCAATAACTTTTAATTATTAAAAATATAATCAATAATTCAATAACTTTAAATTATTAAAAATATAATCTATTCTATTATTTAATAATATCTATTTTATTTTCAAGTAATATTAAAGGTTTTAAACCATTAATATCATTACTATTAAATATAAATTTATCGGATGTAGCTACTATAAGTATAATTATTATTATTAGTTTGTTTATTTTTATTACTTTGTCTATTAATATTATTTTCATTACTATCAATTTGATCATTACCATTATTTTGTATATTTACATTATTAGATGTATTATTAGTAGAATTAGATTGTTCATTAGAATTAGTTTGTAAATTATCATTATCCTTTAGATCGCAATAAATAACATCAAAAAATAAATAACCTTTAAAATAATAATTAAACAAAGATAACAAACATAAACCTAATAGAAATTATAATAATAAATTAATTATATTCATAGTAATTTCTTTAATTTTAAACTCATTATAAAATATATTATTTATATAAATAATAGCTAGAATAATACTTAATAAATTAGTATAAATATTACTAATTTCATAAATATCAATATTTATTGTTAATAATAAATTATTTATTTTTAATAATAAATTATTTATTTTTATTATTAATAGTAAAGAAACTAAAGTATAAAATAAATTTATAAATAAATAGATACTAATTATAGCTATTAAGTTTAACTTATTATCAGTTAAATTAAATAAATAAGATTTATTATTTATTATTTTATAAAAATAAGGGATTCCTTTAAAGAAAAAATCAAATATATAATAATTTTATTAAATTTTAAATAAAATAAATTTACTATAGTAAAAATTAGTATAGGGTAATAAATATAATAATTTGAATTAGCATTTATAATATTAGAATTTAATAAGTAGGAAGCTAAAATAGTAATTAATATTGTAATTAATAATATTTTATTTTTTGTTATAAAAACCAATGGTAAAGTTAAAGTTGTTAAATATATATTTATTATATATTTGATTTTCTTAAATATTTTAGTCATTTAATAAAGTTTTTTTTATATTTTTTATATTTTTTATATTTTTTATATTTTTTATATTTTTTATATTTTTTATATTTTTTATATTTTTTATATTTTTTATATTCTAAAAAAGAGTTTATATTTGTTTTTAATAAACTAAAGTATATCTCTTTATAATACTTTAGAGTCTACTATTCCAGGCTCTAAGCTGTATTTGAAGGGAAGAGGTCAGTCTACCATTAACCTTAAGGAAAAATGGAAAAAGTAAGGGGCTAAATATATTAATTTTTATAATAAAATTCTATTTTTTCAGTTGGATCAGAAAGATTCGTAGGAAAGTTTTAATTAAGAGTATTAATAATTAATATATTTATATAAAAAACTAATACTTGTAATTAGAAGTAATAATATACATATTATACATAATAAGTATTCAAAGAATACAAAAAATAAAGTAGTATTCTCATAATAATTTATTTTTTTTTTTAGTTATTTTTAATATCTAATTTTAGTATTAAAACCATTATACCTAAATAGTTTAGTACATTTAAAAAACATAATAATAATACTAGAGATACAGTAAATATACCAAATGAAGAATTCACTATTACATCAGCATTTTCAAGTAATGAAAGATCTAAAGAATTTATAATTATTAGGAATAAAAAGATTGTCTATTATGTAGTACCTTCTGATTTAGTTCATTGTTTTTAGATTCATTCTTTTTAGGTTCATCTTTTGTTAAATCTAATATTGAGCTGTAACTTACATCACTATCAATAACACTTGATACTTATTCATTTGTTACATATGGATTTAAATATTAATTACCTAATGGTCAGGTTAAACTAGTTAAATATACTTTTATTAATTGATTCAAATAATTAATCTTTTAAAATATATATAAATATCTATAGTCATGGAAGACAATGGTAATTATGGTAAGTATTTGTAATATAAATATTTTTATTTATTATTAATTAGGCTTAGACATATACTATTATTATTCTTATTCTTATTATTATTCTGATTAAAACAAACAAAAATAGGTAAATATTGTAAGGGGTAAGGGGAGTTATAATATAGAGCTTCTAACTTACTTAAATTATAATTAAAAATATAAAACTAAAAATAAATAAATTATAAATATTAAAACAATAAAAAATCAATGTAATATAATAAAGTTAAGTCAAAGGAATATTTAATTCTGTTCATTTACTTTCTTCATTAAATTTTTCTATTCAATTTAAAATAAATTTAGGTAAATTACTAGGGATATTTTAAATTCTAGTTAATAGAAATATTTATATCTTAAATATATTAAAAAGCATATAAATGTTATAATAAAAGCATAAATTAGTATAATTCATTTAATAATATACATTTCTTAAAATTTTTAATATAAATAAATGTTGTTAAAACATAATTATCCTTATCATCCAATTTAAAATAATATTTTAAAATTAAACACCAAAGTCATATAAAAATACTTGAATATTTTATCCACTTTAACTAATTAATTTTATTATTTTTGAATATTTTTGTAATAAATCCTAAAAATAAAGATTTACTTATATTCTTGTCTTTGTCTAAATTAGAAGAAGATGGAGTATTTTCAGGTAGATCTATTTCAGATGGTAAACCAATTATTCCTACTAATAATAATATTAACAATAATGAGAAAGAACAGAAAATATTAAAAAAAAATTAAGATTTGATCTTGAAAACTAAAGCTATTTAAAAAATCAATTCATTGATTAAAAGCAGAAAGTAAAGCATCTAATATTGAGCTGTTAATTACATCATTAAATATTAAACTGGAGACTTAATCATTTTGTCCTTAGTTACCAAAGGCAAAGACAAAGAAGTTCAGATTTTTAATATTTTAATAATTCTTAAGCAGTATTATATCTAGTAATGAATTAAAATATAAATATTTTTTTTATAAAATAATAATAATGTACCGAAAAGCCAAGTAACTAAATTCAAAACTATTGCATAATAAGTATAATAAAAAATTTTATTTATTTTTCCTTTACTAAATAACCATGTGTAATTGTAGTAAATTGTAGTAAATTGTAGTAAATTGTAGTAAATTGTAGTAAATTGTAGTAAATTAAAAAAAAAGAAAGGGTTAATTATTAATAAAAATGGTCAGATAATAGTTAACATAAATTTAATTCAATTATTATGGGATATTTTTACTAATTTAATAATTAACTTTTTTATTAAAATTAAGCAAATAGTTCGGGTTAGTTTTATTCAATCCATATTACCTAATATAAACATATTTACTCTATTTGTCTACCAGCTTTAATCTTAGTCAGACTAGACAAGAAAAAGCTCTAGAAAATACTCTATTTTTATTATATTTGTTTTTAGATAAGAGAATGTATAGAACATTCTTCTATTACATAAACTAATTTTTGTTGTAATAGTTTGTTTTTTAATAGAATAAGAGTAAACTATTATTATTTAATAATTTACTTTATTCTATAATTTTGTTAATTAAATTAATAAGCCCAAGAAGATTTGAACTTCTATAAATTTCTCATCAAGAAATCATTCTACCATTAAATTATAGGCTTTATTTAATATTTTATTTACTCTTATATAAAGAACAGAACTTAAAATTATATTTAATTTATGTTATATAATATTATTTTTTTTTATATTATATTATATTTATTTTATTATTTTTATTTATTATAAAAACTAAATTAAGAATATTGTGTCTTTAGGAGCCTAAGGACAATTAGGTAGAGACCTAGACAGGTAATTATAAAATAAGGTATCAAAGGTAAAGGCAAATAAGTACGGTAACTATAGTAATTACAATAAGTACAGTAATTACAGTAGTATGGTAAATATGGTAAGTATGATAAGTACGGGGAGGGGGTTGATATAATTTTATTTCTTATTTGTTTATTTTAAATAAAATTATAAATTAGAATTTTTAATTTGTTATTAAAATAACAAAATTATCTTATAATATATCATAAAATTATGAATATAATAATAAGAAAGCAATCATTAAAGAGAATAAACCTGTAGCTTCGGCTAAAGCGAAACCTAAGATTGCGAAACTAAATAATTGACCTCTTATTTGAGGGTTTCTAGCTGTTGAAGCGATTAATGAAGAGAAAATTAAACCAATACCGGCTCCTGCTCCAATTAAACCTGAGCAAGCTAAACCTGCACCAATATATTTTGCGGCTGCTAACATATTAATAAAAATTTTATTTTTAGATAGCGTCTAACATATACAATAATTTAAAAAGTATACTCTTTTATTAAAAAAAACCTAGTATAATAATAATTTATTTTTTTTTTTAATTATACTAGGTTAAATAAATAGAAAAGTATGTGTATGTGAATAGATGTAAGGGGAAGGATAATTGAATTAATTATTTTTGATTAAAAAAAATCTATAAACTTTTTTTTAAATAAATAGACTTAAACTTAACTGGTGAATACTACATAGTCCATAGCTATAGTAGATAAAATTGTAAAAATAATTAACAAAATATTTATAAATAAATAATATTGTTGGAACTTTCTTCTTATTCTAATAATTTTACCTATTTTAGGATATTTATCTTCTATTTTTAAATAATTTAACAAATATTCACTATAAATTATAATAATAATACTTGTTAAACATAGAAAAATCAACAAAGAAGAGAGTATATGAGATAGAGCATATAATTTAAAAAACTTAATTGAGGGATTATGTCTTTTAAATTGTGTAAAAAATCATACACATCATCAATCTATTTCTAGTTACAGCAGCTTCATATGCATCTTTCCAGATTATCATTGAATCTCTTAATACCTTATTAATTTCTACTACAGATTCTATACCCTCTGTTCTATATTTTATAAAGGCAGATTATAAAATTCACAATATACTAAGCGCTGCCACAGCATATACGATGTTTACTTTTTTTTTTATTTCACATATTTTATTTTTGTTTTATTTTTTTTTATTTACACTATAGCTTTTAATGTATATTTAAATTCTTTATTATGATATTATATTATAAATAATAAATAAATTAATATTTATAATTACTACATTATTATTAAACAAATTATCGAATTATAGTTACTTAAATTAGATAAAGATTTATATTATTAATAATTAATTCTATTTAATTAAATTAAATTATTAAAATAAAAATTTTTTATTTACATAATTTGTTGTTTATTTTAATAGAAAATATCGTTTTTACTGAATGATATTTCATTTATTTTATTTAATTATTTTATTTAATTACAGTAATTATATAAAACTTTACTATAACAAAACTTACAATAATCATAGTAAATAATAAAAATAATAATAAAATAGTTTCATAAATTATAAAAACTATTCTAATATTTTTATAAAAATTTATTATTTTATGTATATTTTTATATTTTACAGGTATTTTACTTAAAAATTTTTCATGACTAACTATATAAATAGATAACAAATACATACTAATATTTATAACATTTAATAATATAAAACTAGACATTAATAAATAATAAGCAGCAAATTTTACTATAAAGGGAGCAGAATCATCTATAGACAATCCAATACTATTTAATAACCAAAAGAAATTTTCCATTTGTTGTTTTAATTTGTTGTTTTTTAATTAATTTACACTATAGCTCTTAATGTATATTTAAGCTCTTTATTAAGATCTTAAATTATAAATAATAAATTAAATTAATATTTATAATTACTACATTATTATTAAACAAATTATCGAATTATAGTTACTTAAATTAGATAAAGATTTATATTATTAATTCTATGAAATAAAATTATTAATTTAATATAAACTTATTTATTCTTTTATTAAAATAAAAAAGTTCAATTTTTAATTAAGATATTTCATATTTTTGGACTATAATTATTTCTGTTTATAGTAAAAATGGTAATAAAAGTAATGGTAGAAAAAGATTCTTTGTTTACAAAAGTAAGTAAGTCTTCGTAAATGGCAAATAAGTAGATAAGGTAATTTTTAAATTATTTTAATTATTAAATTAATTGATATTTGTCTAGGTCTGCTATTATTACTACTTCCGTATGCTTCCATAATTAATTTATTTATTTTTCTTATTCTTATTCTTATTATTATTTTTATTAAAATTAAAAATCTATTAATCTTTAGTCTAAGGGGAGGGGAGGAATTATGATTTAGATTCAAATATTATAGATTTATTATTAATAATAAAATCTAATTTAGATAGTAGATAAAAAACTATTAAATTATAAATATAATAATAAATTATAATACTAAAAATATTATAGATTATTAAATTCTTTTCTGTTCTGATTAAAAAAAAATAAAATATCTTGGAGGGGACAAAGGCCTTTTTAAACAAGACAAATAAACTTAAATAAATATTAATTAGAATCTGTAGCAATATCCATTAAAGTATTTTCAATTATACCAATAGCCGGTACTATTACTAAAAATCAAGCAAAATAAAAAGCAGTAGAAATTTGACCTATTTCTAAATAAGGAGATTCAGGATGTTGACTTCCTATTCAAAGTAAAATTATAAAATTTACAATAAATGATCATTGAGCTAATTTCATTGCAGGTCTAAACTGACTTCCTCTTATTCTAGAAACATCAGTTAAAGGTAAAATTAATAAAATTAATAATGAACCAAACATAGCCACTACTCCTAATAATTTATTAGGTATAGATCTTAATATAGCATAAAATGGTAATAAATATCATTCAGGAACAATAGATGAAGGAGTACTCATAGGATTAGCTGGAATATAATTATCACTATGTCCTAATAAATTAGGATAGAAGAAAACTATTACAGATAATGCTAAAAAAAATGCAAATATAGTTACAAGATCTTTAAATGTAAAATAAGGATGCATTGTATATCTATCTCCACTTGAAGATACACCATTTGGATTATTAGAACCATGTGTATGAAGAGCTAATAAATGAGCTACTACTAAAGCAGCTAATACAAAAGGTAATAGAAAATGAAGAGAAAAGAATCTATTAAGTGTAGCATTACCTACACTAAATCCTCCTCAAATTAATTCTACTAAATCTTGACCAAATACTGGAACTGCTGAGAATAAATTAGTAATTACAGTTGCACCTCATAGACTCATTTGACCATATGGTAACACATAACCCATGAAACCAATAGCCATCATTAATACTAAAATTATTACTCCTATAGTTCATACTAATACTCTAGGTGATTTATAAGAACTATAATATAATCCTCTAGCAATATGAACATAAACAAAAGTAAAGAAAAAAGAAGCTACATTTGCATGTGTATATCTAACAACTCATCCTGAATTAACATCTCTCATAATATGTTCTACACTATTAAAAGCAAAATCTACATGTGGTTGATAATGCATAGCTAAAAAGACTCCAGTTAATATTTGTAATACTAAACAAGTACCTAATAGAGAACCGAAATTTCATAAATAAGAAAGATTAGCCGGTTGAGGCGAATCTACAATATAAGAATTTATTAGTCTTAAGAATATATTGGTTTTTAATAATCTCATTTATTTTTTTTATTTATTTTTGTTATTTTATTTATTTTTTTACATTTTTATTTTAATTGTTTCAGGTTTTTAATTTCATTATATTTTTATTTCTTTGTTATTAAATTTTTAAAATATTATTAAATATTTATATTAAATAATATTATCACAGATTTAATTTAAGCTATTATATTCACTTATTCCATTTTCTACTTTAAAATTAGTTTCTTTTGGACAAAATAATAGAATAAGATCACACTTTCCATCATTGTATATTGGATTCATAGGTTAAACCATCGGTAATCCCATTTTAGTTGTTCTAGTGTTAGTTAAAGGTGGTCATCCTAGGCTCTATATAATCCATAGTATCAATTATTTTATCGGCCTGCTAATAGAGCCAATACATTTTTTTTTCAAATATTATAATTATCCTACTATTTCTTTATTTACTAGATGTACTATAAGATAATTGAGCTATTATTAACAACACAATGCTTATATAAAAAGATGTTTAAGGAATATTGTAACAAGAAAAAAATTTATTTATAATTTATATAATCTTTTTTTAAGTAATAAGAATAAGCCCAAGAAGATTTGAACTTCTATAAATTTCTCATCAAGAAATCATTCTACCATTAAATTATAGGCTTTATTTAATATTTTATTTACTCTTATTAAAGTTCAGTTTTTAAATCTAAAATATCTTGGGTGACAAAGGCCTTTATTATTTTTTAAACTATATAAGCAAAAGTTTATTTATTTTATTATAAAACTTACAGAAACTGGCCATAATATCCATAGGTCAGTGCTACTATTTAATTTAAAAAACCTTTACAAATTTAAAATAGTTAGCAAAGGCTGGAAAATGCAAATTTCCCACTTACCTAATGATATAATATTCGTTCTACTTACCTACAGGGCCAAAGAAAAAATAAAAATTTTTATTTATAAGTTAAATTCTTAAAATATTAAAATAGTAATAGGGCAAAATAGTAAATTAGGTGATATCTTAAAGATAAGTAGGTATAACTGTAAGTACGGGGGGAGTTAAACATAATTTTGATTATAATTCATAAAAATTATAATTAATAAGGAGCTATATCAAAACCAATTAAAATACTAGGAACTAAAATAATAAAAGCTACAGCTACTGGTAATAAATTTAATCAACATAATTCAATTAAAGCATCATATCTCATTCTAGGTAAAGTAGCTCTAAACCAAACAAACATAAAACAAAAAATACATGTTTTAATACCTAATATTACAGATTGTAAATTAATAAATGATTCATTTACAAATAATTCAGGCATGTGGTAACCACCAAGAAATAAAATAGCTGTTATACAACTAAATAAAACAATTGAAGTATATTCTGCAAGGAAAAAGAAAACAAAAGGAACACTAGAATGTTCTGTAAAAAAACCAGCAACTAATTCAGATTCCGCCTCTTGTAAATCAAATGGTGTACGAGATGTTTCAGCTAAAATAGAAATAAAATATAATATAAATACAGGTAATAATGGTACAATAAATCAAACAGCTTGTTGACTTTCTATTATTGTAGTAAAATTAAAGGATCCAGTTAATAATATTATAATTAGAATAGCACTACTTAAAATTAATTCATAACTAATCATAGCTGCTGTACTTCTTAAAGATCCTAAAAATGCATATTTTGAATTAGCAGATCAACCTGCAAATAATACACCATATACACCTAAAGAGGATAAAGCTAAAGTATATAATATACCTAATGAAAAATCAGAAAGACTTAAACCTTGTCCTAAAGGTATTACACCTCAACCTAGTAAACTAAAGATTAAAGTAAATATAGGTGCTAAATAAAATAATACTTTATTAGATTGAGATGGTATAACTGTTTCTTTAACTATTAATTTTAAAGCATCACTAAAAGGTTGTAGTATACCATAATAACCTGTAGTATTCGGTCCTACTCTTCGTTGATGAGCTGCTAATTGTTTTCTTTCTATAATAGTCATGAAAGCAACTGCTAATAAAATAGGTAAGACTAATAATAATACATCTATTAAATTTATTAATATATTTAAAATTGTTAATATTAAATTATTTGTTGTCATAATTTTTATCTTATACTTTTTTTTTCAAATATTTATATATAGTTAAAATTAAATTATTTTTATTTTTTTATTAATAAAATATTTAAATTAGTATATATAAAAAAAATGATTTATTTACGTTATTTAAAAATAACAACATAGCCTAAATGAATTATTTTTGTTTATTAGTTAAAAAAAAAAACAAACAAACAAAAAAACAAAAGGTTGAATCAGCTAATTCTACAATGGCTTATTTATTTGGTATAAACATATTTTTATGATTTTTATATATTTTATATTTATACCAATAATAAAATAAGGAAGCGAAGCATATTATATGTGTTATATTATAAGTATCATATACTTTATGTTAAGAGACTTTAACCTTGAACCTTGAATAATAGTAGACTAGCAAAATAATTTAATAATAGTAATATCACAATTACTTAAATAAATAATAAAATATTGGCCTGCTTTGTTATAAAAAAATAATCAGAGCCGCTATAAAATTTTGTTATTGATTTATTTAGCTGAAAAAATAACTACTATTAAGTTATTATTGGTTAAAATCTAAGTTATTAGCATTACCGTTAAGCAATGAAGTAAGGTAATTATTTACAGTTAATTAAGGTAAGTACTTACAGTTAAGTAAAGTAGGTAAGATATACCTAAACCTAATAATATAATAAATAGTAAAAATACATTGTAACAAAAAAAGAAATTCGCATCTCTGTACTTACGTAATAACAAAATTCCTTCAAATACATATAAAGAAATATTAATCTATATATTAATATAAAAAAATAATATAGCTTTAGACTCTTAGTAAGTACAAGTAGGTAATTATGGTAAGTAGGAGATGTAAACAAGGCAAGCTAAAATTTAGACCTATAATTAAGTAACTTAACTATTTTAATTTAAAAAACAAATTTTAGTGATTATAATTTATATAAACAAAATGGTCTTAATATTAAAAAATTAGTGGCAAACAGCCTTTGCAAATAAATTAATTACTTAGCCTTTATTCTCTTTTGGAGTCGAACCAAAATTAACATTTTAGAAGAATGCTGTTCTACCATTAAACTAAGAGAATTTATTTTTCTTTTTTCTTCTTCTTCTTCTTCTTATTATTCTTAGTACAAGTACAAAAAATAAAATTTAAGCAAATGTTTATTTTTATTTTTTATAATAAATTATTAAATTATCTCTTTTGTTGGTAGGATACAAAGGAAAAGCAGGCCTTTATGATGATTAAGAGCCGAAAAAAATTTGTGGTTAATAACAGTAAAGTTTTTTTTATATTAATTTTATTACTTTTATTATATTCAAGGATTAATGTAAAAATATATTAAATAACTTATACTTTTAAATTATATCGGCCTGATTTGTTATAAAAAATAATCAGAGCCGCAATGTTTTTTTTTATTATCTTCTTTTTTAGTTTTTCATTACCATATACTATAATTAAATTTATAAAATTTTAAGAGTTAAGAGGGAATTGAACCCTTAGAAAGATAGACTTTGCAGGTCTACTACAGAACCATCTGTAAACTTAACCCTTTGTAGTAGTAGTAGTATACTTTTTATTTATTCTTTTAAATATTATAAAATGGTATAGGATATATCTAATTTATTATTTTTTTATAATAGTAATATTAATTTAACTTAGCTTAAATTTTTAATATATTATACTCTTTTAGAATTAAACAACACAGCAAAAGGAATAAGATAATCTGCCTCTGCTGCCCCTGCTGAAAGGCATTAATATAATTATTACTATATATTAATATTATTCATTATAATTAAAATAGTGTGAATTATTTAAGATTGATTTTGGGTTTCTTTATGTTATATATAACAAAAATTCCTTATCTGTTGGTGACTTTAAGAGGATTAAAAAAACAGTAATTTAATACTTTTATTTTATGTATTATTAATTTTTTTATATCCCTAAATAATAAGTGCCCCTACTTAATCTTTTTATTACTGTTTTTGTTATTAAGACTAGAAAAAATAAAAAATATTATTAAATTATATAAAAGAGAATAAAGTTTTACTTTATTCAGTTTTTCGGTGCAAATATTAATTTATTTGTAACGACAATCTATAGGATAAAATGTTATCTAATAGATTCAATATTTATTTGTTAGTTAATCTATTTATTTAGAATAAAATAAATTTTAATTAAAAAATAATATTTTTTATATACCAAAATGATATTATTCCCTTTCCATAATGGAATTGGATACTGGATCTTATTACCTACGAAGATTTATGCGGAAACAAAAAAGGTGTAATAAAATCTATATTTCTAGGTTAAACCTACTTAATTTTTTTATTTTAATATAGGAGTTCCGTACTATAAAAAGAATTAATATAACAAAAATGATCCTTAATTACTACTTTATATTTAATGATCATAATATTAAAAATAAAAAATATATTAAGTTTATAGCCTTAAATCGTTCTTTTTTTTGTTTATTTTATTAATAAGAAACAAAAAAAAATAGATCGATCATTATAAGTTTATTATCTACGGTAAAAACTTAAATTGATAATTTAAAACAAAAATAGTGAAGGCTTTATTTATTATATTTATAATCATTAATGACACATTTTTTAATCGATATAATAGCTTTTACAACTCTTCTTTCTAGTGTATTAGTTATAACTTCAAAGAATCCTGTAATAGCTGTAATTTTTTTAGTTTCTGTTTTTGTAAATGCTGCTGGATATCTAATCTTATTAGGTGTTGGATTTATTGGAATTTCTTATATAATAGTATATGTTGGAGCTATTACTGTGTTATTTTTATTTGTAATTATGATGATTAACATTAAGTTAACAGATATTTTAGAAACTGGTTCACAATATACTAAAAATTTACCTTTAGCCTTATCAGTAGCTTCTTTATTTATATATGAAATATTTAGTATAATGCCTTTCAGCTTTAATAATGTTTCAGGTATCTTTGCATTATTAGACATTTTAACTAATTTTAATAGTCTATTATTAAATTCAGAAATTTCAACATTCCTTACTGTAAATACGACATTTAATCCTAATATCGCAGATACTACATTTCTAAATTTTTCACAATTACAATCTATTGGACAAGGACTTTATACTTATGGAGCTTTTTGATTAATAATATGTAGTGTAATATTATTGCTTGCTATGGTAGCACCTATCTTTATAGCAAGAAAATCAAAATAACAAAATACTTCAGTATTTTACAGCGTTAGTTGACTTTATACACTATTTAAAAAAGCAATCTAAACTTATAGTACAGTTTTTGGTCGAATAATCAAACAAGAAAAAAAAAAATAATTTTAGTATTATATTTTTCACAGATTATTTGTAACTGTACTATCCCTCAGTATCTCTATGTATTGTATAATTCAATATAATTGATATTTTAATGTAAAACATTTATATAAATATTAAATATTAAATATTTAATATTAAATATTAAAAAAAATGGTTAGGACTATATTACGCTTTATTTTTAAATACCAAATTTATTAAAGTAATAATATAGTACAATTAAAGAAACACAAACAAAAATTAAGAAAGCAAGATATATATGTTAAAATTATACACACAAATACGTAATGATCTTATTCATATTTTATTTTTCTTTTCTATTAGCCGCAGCCGAACGCAGGCTCCGCAGGCTCCGCAGGCTCCGCAGGCTCCACATAATTTATTTTTTATTTATGCTATTATATTTGTTCTTTGGACTAGTATAATAAAAGCAGTAAATATTATTAGAGTGATTTTATTTTCTTATTTTTCTTATTATTTTTATTGGACAAATACAATAATAACAGAGCAATTGAATAACAATTTAATTGTAGAAATAGAAAGAAATCGATTAGTAATATTAAATAATAATAATTTTTTATTGGATTTTTTAATAATAACAACTTTCTACTATTATATAATAATAACTTTAAGTACATATTTATTTTTTTCTATTATATTTTTTCTAATATTGAAAGGTTTTGCTGGTAAATTTTTATTATTAAAATTTAATAATATTGCTATGCAAAAATTAAGTATATTAATAATAATAATTAGCTTTTTATTATTATATTTTACATATGTAGCTTTACTAAGTAATTGTTTATATTTAGATACAGAAATTTTAACTCTTTATAAAAATATTTATGTTAAGGGTTTAAAATCTATTGCAGATAATTATGGAGAATTAGTTGCTTATGCCGTAGGAGTTAAATTAGCTACTGTCTATTTACAATTGATGCCTACTAATCCAATATTTTACTTCTATATAGGATTAGGTGTAGGACCAAATGCTACAATAACTGTAGAACAAGAAATATTTCCTTCTAATGGTATCAATTTTAGTAATCAAGATTACATTCTATTAAAATTACAATCAGTGGAAGAACATACTGACTTATTAAAAGATATGGTACCTTCTAATTATAAAGAATTTCAGGTAAATAAAATGACTAATTTTGATACTAATACTACTATAATTAGTGGTAATGCTAATACAGACATTACTAGACTTAATTGTCCTTTAGAAATAGGGGAAAATACTAATAATTTTTCTTTATTATCTATTAATCCAATGGAATTAATTTATTCAATCTATAATTATTTTGTTATTATATTTATTATTTTTCTTATTATTTATATTTTTTTTTATTTATATCTAAAAAAATCCTCTAAATAATAAAATTTTAATACCAGTTATTTTGTTTAAAAATCAAACAAAATAAGAACTGGTATATCTTATAATTTTAATGAATCTAAGGTATTAATACTATTAATACTATTAATTTTGTCCATAGGGTAAAGTTATTAACATATTTATTTTAATTATCTATTTAAGTATGGTAAGTATGGTAAGTATAATACTACTTTTTAAAGTCCGAGTACCAAGATGTTATTTCTTTTTCTTATTATTATTAGTCACAAAACAAAAAGAACAACAAAAGTTTTATTTTGTTTTTGGAATAGTAATACCTTATTTTTATTATAAATTTATCTAAATATTTTCCCTACCCCCCTTACACAATATAAAATTTATAAAGTAAAAGTTTATTACTATTACTTACAAAACAAAAAAATATTTAAATTTATAATATAAAAATATTTAAATTTATAATATAAAAATATAAAAGGTATAAAAGAATCTTTTTTTTTCACTTATATATTGTATTGTTTTGTAAGAAAACAAAATAAAAAATTATTTTTATTTTAAAAAAATTTTTTATATGTGTTATCTATTATTTAAGCCTACAAATTAAAGTTTTGTAATATTTATTAACGAGTATAGTTAAGTTGGTATAGCATCTACCTTCCAAGTAGAGATCATCAGTTCGAATCTGATTACTCGTACATAATTTATAAAGATAAATAAGTTTAAACATATTTTAATTTAATACTTATTTATAAGATCTCGGCCTGCTAAGAGAGCCGCAATTATTTATAAATCTAAGGATATTAAGGAAATTTAAAAAATTAAAAGATTTTTTACATCTTTAGCTGAATTGGTACAGCGTTTGCCTTCGAAGCAATTGTTTATTGGTTCAAGTCCAATAGGATGTTTATGATCATATTAAGGTTATAAACCATTTAAAATCTTTTAATTTTCTGTTTATTATTCTAATATAAATAAACTTATTTTAAATTTAAAAATAAAAATAAACTCCTTTTCTTGTGTATTTTGTTAGTAGTAATTAAGTAATTAATAAAAAAGAACAAGAACAAAGTGATTTATTAAAATATAAATATAAAAATAAAAACATAATAACTAAACATCACAAAATATTAGGTTTTATATTCTTAATATTATTAACAATAATAATTAAAAAAAAAAGTTTAGTGACTATTATAAATTATATTAGCACTAATTAAAGAAACACAAAAATAAATAAGCAGAATGTTGATAAATATAAATACATCTAATTTATTTATAAATTCTCCATTAGAACAATTTGAAGTAAGTAGTTTAATAAGTATAAATGCTCCTATATTTGGTTATTTAAATTTAACTTTAAGTAATTTAGGATTATATTCATTATTAATTTTAATATTAATAATTGGAATACACTATATGGGAAATAATGAAACAAAAATATTACCTTCAAAATGAAGTATATCATTAGAAAGTGTATTTGTAACAATAAATACAATGGTTAGAGAACAATTAGGTAAAGAAATTTACTTACCATTAATTTATTCTTTATTTTTTTTCATTTTAATAGCTAATTTATTAGGAAATATTCCTTATTCATATACTATAACTACATCTGTTATAGTAACAATAGGTTTATCATTTACTATACTTACTGGTGTAACTATTCTTGGTTTACATATACATAGATTACATTTTTTTTCATATTTTGTACCATCTGGAACACCTTTAGCTTTAGTACCTTTATTAGTATTAATTGAAACAGTATCATATTTAGCTAGAGCTTTATCTTTAGGTATAAGATTATTTGCTAATATGGTAGCTGGTCACTCTTTACTTAAAATATTATCTACTTTCTTATATCAAATGTTTAATAGTAGTTTAATTATAGCTGTATTTACTTTAATACCTTTTGCTTTCTTCCTTGCATTATGTGGTCTAGAAGTTGCAGTTTCTATAATTCAATCATATGTATTTGTATTATTAGTAATATCTTATATCAAAGATGCTATTTATTTACACTAAAATTATAAAACTATAAAAATTATTAAAATTATAAAACTATAAAAATTATTAAAATTATAAAATTATAAAATTATAAAATTATAATTTAAAGTGTCTATCTGACGTAAAATAAAAAAAATGTTTAATTTATTTTATATTTTATTTTAAAATAGAGTAAATTTCTATGTCTAAATAAAAAATAAAACAAAAATAAATACCTCCCCCCTTATTCTTAATTAATGTAAATAGCATAAATAGTAAGTAAAAAAAAAAAGATGTTAAATTTTTCTAACAAAACAAACAAACAAACAAACAAACAAACAAAAGTATATTATTATTTTTAATAAATCTATTATTTGTCTTGTCTTAAAAAAATAAAAACGGGGGGCCTTTATATTTATATTAATAGACGCTCTAAGCACGTATATTATTTTTTAATTACTAATTAATTACTGAATTTAAATGATTTAGATAAATTAATTATATTTAAATCTTAATTGTTTTTTTAATTAGAAATATACTTATATAATAACAAAAGAAAAAAAAAATAAAAATATAAATTTATATTACTAATACTTATTAGTTTATAATTTAAAAGTAGGAGGAATAGTCTACATTGGTAAGTTAAGACGATTGCTAATTGTTCGGGTAATTCCCTTAGGTGTTCGACTCACCTCTATTCCGTATTATTTAATTTATCTTGATTACATCTTTGTAGTATCTGTTGTACCAAACCAAAGCCTTTTGTAGGCAAGATAATCTTTTGTTATTATTATTTTAAATATAATTAAAATGTATGGCGTGCGGGCCAATTGGCTCTTAATATAAATATAAAGGCCCCCGGTTTATTAATTTTTTTTTTAAGACAAGAGATAAACAAGAATATCTTTTTTTTGGTGGTGGGCAAAGGCCTGGTACAGAGAGCTGAAAAAAGATGTCGTCAAATTAGTAAAGGTAACCTTTATTGAATTAGATTAGTAGCTAGCAGCTTAAATTATTAAAAAAACTAAATAAATTAAATTTATTAATTTAAATGTGTACTACTTGGGCTACTTAGCCTACTTTGTCTACTTTTAAAATGGTACCAAATTATTAAGTGCTTAGAGCTTTTTCTTGTCTAGTCTGACTAATAATAATGCTGGGATATAAATATTTAAAGTAGATGAAGATATAGAGTAAATATGTCTAAGTTAGTGGATATATGGATTGACGCCTCTATTCTACTAATGCTAAAGAAATAGGGACTCTTTATTTAGTCTTTGCTATTTTTGCAGGTATGATAGCTACAGGTTTCTCCGTACTAATTAGATTAGAATTATCTTCTCCAGGAGTTCAATTTTTACAAGGTGATCATCAATTATTTAATGTTATAATAACTGCACATGCTTTATTAATGATATTCTTTATGGTTATGCCTGCATTAATTGGAGGATTTGGTAATTATTTTTTACCTGTGTTAATAGGGGCCCCTGATATGGCCTTCCCTAGATTAAATAATATATCTTTTTGATTATTACCACCATCATTAGTATTAGTATTACTTAGTGCTTTAGTAGAAAATGGAGCTGGTACAGGTTGAACAATATATCCCCCATTATCAAGTATCCAATCACACTCTGGAGGATCTGTAGATTTAGCTATTTTTAGTATACATCTTACAGGTATATCTTCTTTATTAGGTGCTATTAATTTTATAACTACAGTATTAAACATGAGAACAAATGGAATGAGTTTACATAAATTACCTTTATTTGTTTGAAGTGTTTTTATTACTGCTATTTTATTATTATTATCATTACCTGTATTAGCTGGTGCAATTACTATGTTACTAACAGATAGAAACTTTAATACTAGTTTCTATGACCCTGCTGGGGGTGGTGATCCTATTTTATTCCAACATCTATTCTGGTTCTTCGGTCAAAATTGGCCCTTTGTAGGAGAAATCTTACAATCGCATTGCGCTGTATGCTGGGACCATCTAGGTTCTATGAGCACTAACAATATAAGTCTAAGTAAATTATTAGCCGTGTTAGTAAAAGTATCACTGAACCGTAAATGGAATCAGCCGGTAACCAACAGTAGAATAAATAAAAGATTTACTTCTCACTTAGTAGGAACCTCAGAGACTACACGCGCAATATCCTTCAGTAAAAAAGAACAAAAAGAAACTTCTTTCAATCAATGATTAGCAGGTCTTATAGATGGAGATGGTACATTTTTAGTTAGCAAAGCTGGATATTCTAGTGCTGAAATAACTGTAGCTTTAGCTGATGAACGTATCTTACGAATAATCCAAAACAAAATTGGAGGAAATATTAAAGCGCGTACTGGAGTTAAAGCTATTCGTTGACGTTTACATAATCGTGCTGGTATGTTAGATTTAATAAATCGAGTTAATGGTTATATTAGACACAGTTCCAGATTGATGCAACTTAATAAAGTTTGTACTTTATTAGATGTTAATATTTTAAGTCCCGATACTTTACACTTTAAACATGCTTGGTTTTCTGGTTTTTTTGATGCAGATGGTACAATTGATTACTATTTTAAAGGTAATTATAAAAATCCACAGTTAACTATTAGTGTAACTAATAAACTTTATGTTGATGTACTTCCTTTTTTAACTATTTTAGGAGGTCAAATCTACTTTGATAAAGGACAAAATGGTTACTACAAATGAAGTTTACAATCTGAAATTGATATACTTTCATTCCTTGAATATACTAAAAATTGCCAACCTAAATCAATAAAACGTAATCGTTTGTTTTTAGTTAATGAATATTATAACCTTAAAAAACTAAGAGCTCATAAGTCTCCAGAAGATACAATTTTACATAAGGCCTGATTAAATTTTAATCGTAAATGAAATTAGTTTTCATCTTTTTTTTTTTTTTTAACAATAGAAGTGATAATGATATAGTCCATCAGTTTTTCTGATGCATCCAGAAGTTTATATTTTAATTATACCAGGATTTGGAATTGTTAGTCAAGTAATTTCAGCTTTTTCAGGTAAACCTATATTTGGTTATCTTGGAATGGTTTACGCTATGTTCTCAATTGGAATCTTAGGATTCTTAGTATGATCTCACCACATGTTTAGTGTTGGTTTAGATGTAGATACTAGAGCATACTTTACGGCCGCTACTATGGTTATTGCCGTACCAACTGGAATTAAAATTTTTAGTTGATTAGCAACTTTATATGGTGGTAGCTTAAGATTTACAACACCTTTAATTTTCACTTTAGGTTTCTTAGCTTTATTTACAATAGGTGGACTAACTGGAGTTGTATTAGCTAATGCTTCATTAGATTTAGCTTTACATGATACTTACTACGTAGTAGCACATTTCCATTATGTTTTATCAATGGGAGCTGTGTTTGCTATATTTGTTGGATTTTATTATTGAGCACCAAAAATTATAGGTAAATCTTATAATGAATTATTAGGTAAAATTCATTTTTGAACTTTATTTGTTGGAGTTAATGCAACATTCTTCCCTCAACACTTCTTAGGATTGGCCGGTATGCCAAGAAGAATACCTGATTATCCAGATGCCTTTACTGGATGAAATGTAATATCAAGTTTTGGTTCTTTAATTTCAGTAATGGCCACTGTATTATTTGGTTATATTATTTATGATATTTTTGCAAATGGAAAACCTGTAAATAATAATCCATGAAGTGTTCCTTCTTTTTTTACATCTACTGATCAATTCGCAAATGAAACAAAAAGTGCTAATACTTTAGAATGAACTTTAGCTAGTCCTATTCCATTCCATGCATTTAAAATGTTACCAATTCAATCTTAATTTTAATTTCCCCTTATTGTGACAAAGACACTTTTATCTTAAAATTAATATATCTTGGGGACAAAAACCTTTGTATAGTTACAAATAATATACAAAGGATCCGCAAGCCTTGTATTATAAATAATTTTAGATTTTCAATTAAAACCCCTAACCATCGTACGGTAAGTATGGTAAGTAGGTAAGTATTAATAGAATTTATTTTTTTTTGTATATTCTGTTTACTTTTTATTAAATTACTTAGTTAGTTAGATTATATTTATACTAGTTATACTTCTAGTTAGTTAAAAAAAAAGTAATATTATTATTTTCTTATATATTTATATAAGTTTTTATAATAATAATCACACGTCTTATTATTCAGCTTTAGGTTAAAAAATTATAATATTAAATATTTTAAGACTAAAAAAAATAATATATGATTAAAAATCTCTTAGAGGACAAAGGCCTTTGTATTGTTACAACAAAATCAGAGCCGCAAAAAAGAAACGTTACTTCCAGTACTTATTAGAATTGGACTGTTTCGTTAAGATTTAAATAGTTATTTATAATTCTAATTTTATAAATAAATAACTATATGAAATAATTGATTAAGATAAATCTTAGTATACTTTCGACTTTTCAACTCTATTCTGACATCTTTTTTATGGATACCAATAACTACTACTTACCTAATAAAAAAAAAAAAATAACATAATTAAATTATCCTTTATGGAAAGGACAAGTAGTAAGTAAGGTAAGTAGAACAAGTAGGACCAGTCCATGTAAAAGTTTTTAAGTAGTAGACGTATAAAAAAAATAATTAATGATTTTTAATATCTGGATCAATGCTCAAAATCTTTATAATTACTTATGTACCTGTTCTGTATAAATAAATATAGGATAGGATCAAAATAATTAAATATTTTTTTAAAGTTTAAGATCAGGCAAAAATAAAAATATATGTGTATTAAAATAAATAAGTATATGTTATGGCTGGCTTATGGTACTTACAGTCCTTACAGTTATTACTTACCTTAAAAGAGTTAGGGAGGGAAGGTAGACCGAACGTATAAATAATTAACTATAAAGGTTAATAATGTTTTATATTTAAATTGCTAACATAATTTAAATATATCCACTTATCTATTTATTTAATAGAAGCATAGTAAATAACTAAGCTATTTTGTTATTATAAGGATGTGGAAAAATCTAAGAGATACTATTTAACTAATAAAAATGTTTAATACTATATCAATATTTAATACTATATACAACGATGCACCGCAACCATGAGAAATTGGATTTCAAGATAGTGCTACACCAGGATTTACTGGAATTGTAGAATTACACAATACACTTTTTTTTTATTTAATTGTAATATGTGTAGGTGTTTTTTGAGTTTTAGGTTCAATTATTTTTTACTATAATTCAAATAATTCTCCTATTGTTCATAAATATCTTAACCATGGTACTTTAATTGAATTAATTTGAACTATCACACCTGCATTAATTTTAATTGCAATAGCTTTCCCTAGTTTCAGATTATTATATTTATTAGATGAAGTAATTTCTCCTACAATTACTATTAAAGTAGTAGGTCATCAATGATATTGAAGTTATGAATATTCTGATTATGTAACTGAAAGTGGAGATTCTATAGAATTTGATTCATATATGATACCTGATTCTGATTTAGAATTAGGTCAATTTAGATTATTAGATGTAGATAATAAAGTTATTATACCTGTAGATTGTCATATTAGATTAATTATTACTGGTGCTGATGTAATTCATTCATTTGCAGTGCCATCATTAGGACTTAAATTAGATGCTGTACCTGGACGATTAAATCAATCTTCTATCTTAGCTGAAAGAACAGGTACATTCTACGGTCAATGTTCAGAAATATGTGGAGTATGACACGGATTTATGCCAATTGTAGTAGAAGCTGTTTCAGTACAAGACTACTTATCTTGAGTAGATTCTGTGTAATTTAATTTAGCTCTTTTTTTACTTAATATTAAAAAAAAAATAAAATATTCTATAAAACTTATGGTATACTTCCACAGCCATTACTTATCTATTACTTAATTAATTAATACTTGTATAGCCTACAAATACTTAATTAGAATTAGAATTAGAATTAGAATTGGAATAATATTTGGATATGTATCCAACTTGCGGCTTGGCCGATATAGTTCAAAAGATAAAAATTATTTTTTTTTTATATATTAATAAAATTGCCTTTTAACTTCCCCTTATTGGGACAAAGATACCTTAAAATAAATTTATTATTGCTTATCTAGTCTTACGAACACGAAGGCTCTTATTATCTTTTAACTATATAAAGAGAGATTTTTTTTTTAAATATTTATATAAAAATAATAACCAAAGATAGTTTAAAAATTAAACCTATAATTAAAAGAGTTAATAATTATTGCAAAAAAGCATATAAAATACAATAATAAAAAAATTAATTAAAAATTAATAAGTTTTATTATTAAAATACTAGTAAGAATTTAATTTTGGTTCCGATTGAACGTTTTTCAGTAGTTTTAAGACATGCGAATCGTTTATTTCCCAAAGTCTTATTATAGGTTTAGATTTCCGATTAGCAGAAAGGAATATAAATAATAATAATTATGTACAAAAATATGTATATTTATTACATAGTATATAAGAAAGTATAATATTATGATTAAGAGGTAAAGGTGTAAAGGTGAGGATAGATAAATAAGATACCCTAAAGTCCCCGTAAATAGGAGATATTTTTTTAATATTAAATTTTATTTTTGAAGTATTTTTAATTATTTTTTTTAAGCTTATTTCTGCCCAAAAAATCTAAAGTTTAAAAAAAGTTGTGTTGTAACATTAGAAATAAATAAAAAATAAAAAAGAACTTAAAAAAAATAAATAAGCTGTATTTATAATAAAGGAAATTTTCTGCTATAGGATTCTATTTATTTTGATTAGGTAGTTGGAAGGGTAATGGCCTACCAAGCCGACGATCAATAGCCATGCTTGACAGAGCAAATGGCCACATTGGGAATGAAATCTCCCAAGTAGTATTAATCTACCAGCAGTCAAGAATATTAGTCAATGCTCGCAAGAGTGAACTAGCTAACTGAAATCAATGTAAATTTATAGATTGATAACGTAAGGGAAAATAATGATGTTACCTTACTAATAGTGTTGTCCAAAACTGGTGCCAGAAGACTCGGTAAGGCCAGAAACGCAAACGTTAGTCGTCTTAATCAGGCGTAAAGGGTTTGTAGGCTGCTTTCAAATTCTCCTTTATTATATAGCTTTCATCTTATAGATTGACTTAAATTAAATTTTAAGTAACATCTTATAGATATTGAATAATAAAGGAGGAAACTAAAAGCTAGAATCAAATAGAGGATATATTAAATAATACTTAGAGGAGGTCTGATATCCTTAAATACTAAGTGGAATATTAACGGCGAAGGCTTTTTTTCCATTAATGATTGACGCTGAGAAACGAAGGTGAGGAAAGGAAATAGGATTAGATACCCAAAATACCCCTCTCTGTCAACGATGAATGGTGGTTGCTAGTATTAATTATTAGTGGCGATGTTAACACGATAACCATTCCGCCTTGTGAGTACGACTGCAAAGTTGAAAACAAAAAAATTAGTCGGTCTCGAAGCAAACGAAGTGAAGCATGTTATTTAATACGATAATCCGCGTACAACCTTACCAGTTCTTGCATATAAACTTTAATTAATAATATAATTAAGGGAGTGTATTTAATTTATAAAATTTATTAATTTTATGATCATAAAACACTCATTACAGGTGTTGCATGGCTGTCTTCAGTCCGTATCGTGAGAAATGAGGTTAATTCCGCTAACGGACGAAATCCCTGTTGTTAATTAAAAATTTAGATATTAAAACTTAACAATTAATGATTCTGATAGAGTTTCATTTGGGGCTAAGACAAGTCGTTATGGCCCTCATGTACTGGGCTATAGACGTGCCACAAGAGCTTTTACAAAGTGATGCGATACTGTTCCTAAATAGATCTTATTAGATCGCTAAATTTAAGGTTTTGTTATATTTTTTTTTTATTCCCTAAATAAAATCAATTTTGTTTTATTTATTAATTTTTTGAGAGCTTGAATTGATTTTTGTTAAATAGTTATCTATTTTTCTAAGGTTTAACTATAATTTTATAAGAATTTTTAGATTTAGTAATACTTACCCTTTAAATAAGAATAGTATAGGAAATAAGGAGGAGCTAATCATTAAAAAAAGTTAAAATATTAAATAATTAGTCGGATTGTCGTCTGCAATTCGGCGGCATGAAGAAGGAATTTCGAGTAATCGTTGATCACTAGGCGCAACGGTGAAAATAGCATTCGTGATGAACTAACTGTCTGTCGCTGGGAAGAAGCTTATAATGGAGGAAACTATAACGAGGTTAAGCTTTTTTCATAGATATACACTCACTTTTTAATTAGTGACTTGGGTATTTATATTTGTAAATACTCAGTGTAGTTTTAGGCTAGGTTAATGTTAATTAATATTTAATCGTATTAATAATAAATATTAATTTAGTCCTTAATAAAAAAGAATTATTTAATTCTAAGACTAAAGTAATAAAAATCAATAAAACTTCTATGTTAAGCTAATTAGTTCTACTTAATCCATTTGAGTAACATCTCAAAAGTCATAGCAAGGTAGCCGTACTGGAAAGTGCTGCTGGAAAATAAAAACAAACTAACCCCCTTAGCTTAAGACTTAAAATTTTAGTTTAAATAGTAAGTATTTGAAGTAGGTGAAGTAGTAAGTACGGTAAGTTATTACCTAAAGATACTAACTTTTTTTTACATTACTTATTACATTACTTATTTACCTTACTTTATATTTTACTTTTCTACCTTACTTTTCTACTCTACTTAAGACAATAAATATTTACGCTTTATTTTTGTTTTAAGTTTACTATTACTATTAATATTAATATTTTTAGAGGATAGAAAGGGGTTAGCTGAGTGGTTTAGCAGTAATTTTACACATTACAGACAGGGTTTCGATTACTCTACTCCTTATTTAACAAATTATATTTTTTCAAAAAAAAAGATGTTTAAAATAATAAAAAAAAGATACTTTTCCTACTTAAAATAAAAAAATTATAGTATGGAGCGGCTTTTATTATTTTTTTAACTATACAAAGGCCTGCTTTTCCTGCTTTTCCTGCCTTTTCCTTTTGTCCACAAGACAAAGGTACACATATTTTTATTTATATCTCTATCTAGCGAGTATGCCGAAATTGGTAGCCGGGTAAATCTTAGGAATTTATGGTTTCATTATCGTAAGAGTTCAAGTCTCTTTACTCGTAAAAATTATAACCTAAAATAATATAATAAATAATAATATATCTGGATAATCTTCTTTTTTATTTAAAAAAATCCACCTATTACTGTTTTGTTTTAATATTTTTATTTTAATAAACTAAATTAGGTATTTTTTTTACAAACACAAACATTTTTTTATTTACTAATTGCTTTTCTATTAGTATTATAATTTATTTCTATTTCTAACAAAAAAAAACAAAAATAAGGTTTTATTTCTAACTTTCCTGTATTATTAGTTAACTACCATTTTTATTAATGATAAATTAAATTCTTTTTTTTAATTACAAATATAAAATATATAAAATATATAAAATATATAAAATATATAAAATATATAAAATATATAAAAGAACACAGTATTAAAAGGATATAAAATTTTTAATATTATATCATTTTACCTAGTAATGGTATGTTATTATTAGTGTAAATTTATAAAGAGAAGAAGAAGGATAGAATAATATTTGATGTAAAGCTTTATAGATTAAAAATTCTTCATATCCAATTTATAAATTAACTTAAAAATAAAATTACAAAACACATAAGACATACAGAATAACCTAACATAACACAATATTATATATTACAAAATATTAATATTTTATTATTATTATTAAGTTAGACTCCTAATATAAAATAAAAAATTATATTAATTTAAAATAAAGTAACAACAAAAATAATTAAGTCCTTTCTATGAATATCAATAGAATAATGCAAAAAGTAGCAGCAGTGTTAGGTATTATGGCGGGTCATCAATATTACACCTCTATGACTGATAGACTGACTCTTAATAGAATTAGAGAACTTACCGACTTAAGCATTAATCTAAATAAACAAGTGACCGAAAAGGTTACACAATTAGAAAATGCATTCGAAAGATATAAGGAAGTAGAATCATTAGCACAAAAAGGAGCAGAATGCATTAGTGAAGCTAATGCCGTGTGAAAGAATACCACCGCTGAAACCCTTGAAGCTAGTAGAGAAGTCTTTCAGGACAAAATTAATAGTGCGAAAGACGCATTAGAAAAAATTGTCGAATTGAGTCAGTCTGATAGTAATAATAAACTATCAGGGGACTGATCTAATATTATTCCTGATTTTTGTGCTTTTTATGCTAAGTTTACAGAACATTTTCAATCTTTAAGTACTATGGAAATAGCAGCGGTCTTTCACATTATAGTAGCCATATCTATTATTTATTCTTTAATCAGTATAATTAGTGTTTTCTATGGAGAGATTATAATTAGGTATTTTAACTTAGAAATAAGATATCCTAAACTTGCTAAATTAATAGCTATTCGACGGAGATTACAACAATATTACCTCCTATGAAATGTATCCTACATCCTGGTTATATGCTTATTTTCAATTTTTTTAGATATATTAAATTTTTTTTATTAGGCCCACACATTATAATAAAAATTAGATTAATATTTAGAGCTTAACTACAATAACACAATAGGCTTTATTATTACACTAAATTATAATAACTTATCTTAGTTTCCTGCATATATTATGTATCGAAATATTAACAAAGGTATTTTTAGGGCCATCTTGACCAAAGATAGGTTTACCTGCATTATAATTAAAGTGTTTAATAATTAAAGACAGTAAAGTGATATTCTACTGTTTTTAATTTAAAATAAGATATAGTTAATTACTCTTTTTTGTAATATATCTGAATTTTATAAAACTTTAACTTCCCCTTACATTAAAAATAAAATAAATTAATTATAGGATCGTAATTAATATAAATACATTTATTCCTAATCCAATTATAAAAAATAAAAAAGATCAGAAAACTTTTTTCTCAATAACTATCCTCATCTTAAATTGGTACAATTCATCTATAAATGTCTATTTTTTTTTTTTAATTTTTTTAAAATTATTCGTTTTAACCTCCACCGCAGTGGCGCAGGGCTTGTAGTAATTAATAGATTAGATCTAGGTTTGTGCCAAACCTAAATTATAAGTTTTTTTAATCAGATTAATCACATAAATTTATAAATATAATATAAAAATTAAAACATTTTTTTTTAATATTTTAATTTATTAATACTTTTTCTAATTTTAGAAGCTAAATTTAATTTATAGATTAAGTTAAATAAGTACCTAAAATACCAAGACCTGTAAGTATAGTCTACCTTATCACCTTATCTTACTTGTCCTACTTATTTTACTTTGCTTACTTTGCCTATCCTTCTAATTTGCTAATTTATTAATTTTTTAAGGAATTAATAACCTAATTTGTTAATTTGTGAGTATTTACTCATAATTATAGAATGATAAGAATGGGTCCTTTTTCGATAGTTACTACAGTAGAAGAACTATATCTTTGATATTATAGTCCATACTTCTATATTAGAGCTGCAGTAACAGTAATTTTAGTTATTAACGTAGGGCAAGTAGAGGTATTATAATATATCTATTATGATACCGCAAGTATATTTATTGTAACTTCAAAAATTTATATTTGGTGAAAGGGTATAGAATATGGTTAAATTGATCCAGGTAATCCACCTGCAGATATTACAATTATAATATAATAATATAATTCCTCTCCTAATACTAATACTAATATTAATATTAATACTAATATTTATAGTTATAATACTAATAATAATGATCCACCAAATACACTAAAGAGTTAAATAAATAATCATAATCAATATATACATTATAAAGATATTATTATTTTAGATAACCTAATTTATTTTAATCTTACAATTAAAATTAATTTATTCAGGGATCAACTACTCACCCAAAAAAAAATATATTACATATAACCTAATTACAAATATATATTTATTTTAAAATAGTTTTATTATAAAACCTAATCAGAAATTAATATTTTATTAGCTTCTAATTAAATATATCTTTTTTAAGTTACAGTACAGGCGGTCTAGAATATAAAATTTTATTTCTATTTATAAATTTTGTCCGTAGGTAAGTAGGAGATAAATTAACTTTATTTTTAAATCTAATACCATTAAAAGATTATTATACCTAGCCCTTCACATTAAAAGGTAATAAAACTAAGTAAAGTCACAATAATAACAAAGTAACAAATAAAAGAATACATAAGTTTATATTTAATTAATTAATTAAAAAATAATATAAATCTTTATCTAATTTAAGTAACTATAATACGAATTCGATAATTTGTTTAATAATAATGTAGTAATTATAAATATTAATATAATTTATTATTTAAGATCTTAATAAAGAGCTTAAATATACATTAACAGCTATAGTGTTAAAAAAATAAAAAAACAAGTAAAATTATGAAAAATTTATTATGAGTATTAAATAGTATTGGATTGCCTATAGATGATTCTGCTCCTGGTATAGTATTGTTAGCTGCATATTATTTAGCTATGTCTAGTTTTATATTGTTAAATGTTGTAAATATTAGTATGTATTTGTTATCTATTTATATAGTTAGTCATGAAAAATTTTTGAGTAAAATACCTGTAAAATATGTTTATATACATAAAATAATAGAATATTATAAAAATATTAGGATAGTTTTTATAATATATGAGACTATTTTATTATTAATAGTAATATTAGTTGCGATTGCTTTAAGTTTTGCTATTGTAAAATTATATTTAAGTAATTAAAAAAATAGCTGAATTTAAAATATCGTTCAGTATAAAATAGATATTTTCTATTATAAAAAAAAAATTAAAATAATCGCTTCGATAGTAAAAGTTAAAGGTCATGACGATAATAGATCTAAGATAGAGTATATACTTGATAAAAAAGTTTTAATAAAACGAATGCTGTGTGCTCTATTACAAACTACCCCTATTAAATCGAGAAAAAAAAATTGAAAACAAATTACGATATTCTAAGTACAGGTACAGATTTTTTTAAAAAAATCTAACTTCACTGTAATAAATTTTACGATAACCAGTACCTAAAGGTGAAGAAAAATTTATTGAAACCGCACATTTAAATTTTTATAGGTAAAATATTTTTGATTATATTACAAATGTTCTAAATAAGAAGGAAGACTATTACGCTAGATAAATTTATAACAAAACAAAAAATCTGAATAAAGATATAAAATACACATTAAAAGCTATAGTGTAAATTAATTAAAAAACAAACCACAAAAGTATAATTACAAACTATCTTGCTGAAGCTATGAAAATATTGAAAGAGTTCTATACATTTACTAATAAATTTTGAGGTGTTGTAAATAATAATAATGTAAGTAAAAGTTCTATTTTTGATGATTTGGAATATTTATGAAATCAATCTTGATAATTTATTGATCTCTTAGATTTACAACAAAAAATATTAATCATTAATAGTTTATGTTCTTTTTTATTATTATCTGTGTTATTTAATTTTTTTTTTTTAATAAGTAGATATGGTAATTATTTAATAGATAAATTAAATATACAATATAAATATCCTAGATTAAGTAAATATCTTATTTATAGAATCAAATTACAAAATATTTATTTTACTTATTCTATGTTTTTAGCTATTACTACTTTACTTTTTAATTTATTTATTAATTTAAGCTTGTTAATAACTAAAGTTAAATGTAAAACAAGTGACTATTAAAAAAATAACAAATGTTAAGCATACTTATTTTTTAATGCATTATATAATAATTGAATGAAATAAAATTATATTTTTAAGTATACATTACTAAAACTTTAACTTAACTTTTAATTATTATAATAAAATTAAAATAAAATAATAGAATAATTATTTCGGCTCACTAATAAAAAGGATGTAGATCTTAAAACCACAAAAAAGTTATAATATATAAAAGAATGATCTTCTTAAGTATTTTAATTTTAATTGTAGCTATCGCGCTACCTTCTATTAATAAACACATTTCCTCCATTTTATATGTAAGAATAACATCTATAATTTTTATTTATGCCGGAGCATTATCTTTTAATGCTTTTTATATTCAGCCAATTGGATCAGGTATAGGTATTTATAGTGGATTATTCCAAGTAACCAGCATATCACAATTATTTGATATTTTTATAGTATTTGTTGGTTCACTAATTTTAGTAGCTTGACCTATAAATAACAACAAATCTCTATTATCTACTTCTCATGAGTCTAATTTAGATAATAAGACTGTTAATATTTCAAGATTAGAAATAGTAGGACAAGTAGAATCCTTAGGTCAAGTAGCTGCTCATAATAATGTAATATCTATTAATAATTATCCTATAGAATATTCATTAATTTGTTTAATATCTACTTTAGGTTCAACATTATTAATCTCATCTTCAGATTTAATTTCTTTATATTTAAGTATAGAATTACAATCTTTTGGTGTATATATACTTGCTTCTCTTTATAGAAATTCAGAATCTGCTATTTCAGCAGGTTTAAAATATTTTTTATTAGGTGGTTTATCTTCTTGTATAATATTATTAGGTGCAGGTTTAATTTACACATTTACAGGTTTAACATCTTTAGAATCAATATATAGTTTAGTATCTGTTTCAGATAATAATAGTATAACAGAAGGTTTAAGTTTGGGTTTAATATTAATATTTATAGGTTTATTATTTAAAATAGCAGCAGCTCCTTTACATAATTGAGCTCCAGATGTTTATTCAGATAGTCCAACAATAGTAACTATCTGATTAACAATAATGCCAAAAATTTCAATATTAATATTATTATTAGAATTACAAACACAAATAGGTTTAATAGAAAATAATTTATTTTTAGCTGACACTTCTAATATTGAAATATTACATAATATTATTTCATTAGATAATATTTTAAATAATGAATGACTTATAAGTGACAAAACTTTATATATATTAAAAAATTTATTATTAATAAGTTCTTTATTATCTTTATTAATAGGAACAATAGTAGGTTTAGCTCAATCTAAATTAAAAAGATTATTAGCTTATAGTACTATTTCTCATATTGGATTTTTATTATTAGCTTTAGCTATTAATACTGAACAATCTATTGAATCTTTAATTTTTTATATTATACAATATTCATTAACTAATTTAAATTCATTTTTAATTGTAATTGCATTAGGTTTAATTATTCATAGTAATTACAAAATAAATTCAGTAGGACAAGTAGGAAAAGTAGGGATAGTAGGAATAGAAAAAGATATAATAAATATTGAAGAAGCTAAAGGTACTGAAAATGATATAAATTATATATCAGAATTAAAAGGTCAATTTTTTTCTAATCCTTTATTAAGTATAAGTTTAACTATTAGTCTATTTTCTATGGCTGGTATTCCTCCTTTAATAGGATTTTTTTCAAAACAATTTGTATTATATTCTGCTTTACAAAGTGGTTATTATTTTATGTCAATTGTTGCTATATTAGTAAGTATAATTAGTGCTTCTTATTATTTAAAAATAATAAGAATTTTAAATACTGAAAATACTATAATAGAAAAATCAGATAATAATAATTTAACAATTAATGAAATAAATGAAGAATTAAATATTAGTAATTTCCATAGTTTTTTAATCTCTACTTTAACACTTTCTATTTTATTTTTTATATTAAAACCTTCAATTATTTTAAATAGTACAACATTACTTTCATTATCTTTATATAATTTTTAATGAATAATTTATTAATGTTATTTATATTTGCTCCTATTTTAACTATTGCATTACTAGGATTAAATGTCTTATTAGCTGTACATAGACCGGATGAATCTAAAGTATCTGCTTATGAATGTGGTTTCTCAGTTATTTATGGACAAACTAGATCTAATTTTCAAATTCATTTTTATGTAGTAGCTATGCTATTTTTAATCTTTGATCTTGAAATTTTACTATTATTCCCTATAGCTGTTACTTTATTTCAAGTAAGCACTTTTGGATTTTCAATTGCATTAATTTTCTTTATTGTGTTAACAATAGGTTTTGTCTTAGAAATTGGTTCTGGTGCTATTTCTTTATCTAATTCTAATGATCTCTAAATTAAATTAAATTATTTATTGTAAAGTATGTTTATTTATAAAGCTTTAAATATACCTTATAAATAAAAGATTTTAATTAACTATTTATCATTTACTCCCCCCACCTACTTATCTACTACCTACTTACTAACATTATTTTTTGCTAAAGCGTTCCGGCCTATAATTATAATAACCGCACAGTTTTTTAATACTTTATAATAATAATTAACAAAAAATATAATTATGATCATTAAATTATCTCTTTTGTTAGTAGGATACAAATGAAAAGCTGGTAGAAATGGCATTTTAATAATTATAATAATAATAAGAGCCTTCTATTCGTAATACTAGACAAGCAAAAAGATGTTTATTAATTTATAAAATAATTTAATAAATAAAATAATAATATAATATTAAAAGAATCGAATATTTTAATTTTTATAAGTTATTAATATTCTATTTCATCCCAAAACCAAAGCAAAGACCATTAACTTAAATAATACGGATCTTTAGAATAACTAATTTAGTTAGTAACAATAACAAGTTATATCAATAAAAAATCTCAATAAATATAAAAGAAATATAAAAATTAATAATAATTATATTTGCTTGTTGTTTTTCTTATTATTATTAGTACAAAACAAAAAAAAGTAAATATTTTAATTTCTCTACTTACTTACTTAACTTATTAATCATCCCTAACTGTTATAAATTATAACTTAACTTAGCCTACTTAACTTGTATTAGCTATTTCTATAAAGACTTAATAACTAACCTTTTCAAGGTTAAATTTCTTTCTGTACTGAAATAACAAGGGGGAATCTGATAATGGTAATCAGTTGTATTTGCATTACAAATATGATAGTTCGACTCTATCTTTCTCCAATAGATCTAATAAAATATATATTCTTGGTTTACTCACCATATTTTAAAGTAGACAAGTACGGATATTTAGTTTTAGCTCAGAAGTCTTCAACTTAAGATTTGTATAATCTAAGCGTAAAATAATTATAACAAAATAAAGTCCTACTTCAAATACTTATCTAGGTATTAAAAAAAATAAAAAAGAATAAAAAAAAATTATGTTCCGTATGGTAAGTATATTAAGTAAATAAAAATAATTTATTTATTCCTTTAATCCCCCAAAACCACAGCCTCGATTGCTTAGTGGTCAAAGCGCTATTCTGAAGATATAGAGATGTGAGTTCAATTCTCTCTCGAGGCAATAATAATTAAAGTAACTATATTAACAAAAATTTAATAATAATATTTAAACGCCGGAATAGTTTAATTGGTAAAACGAATTCCTTGTAAGATTTTAATATTGGTTCAAGTCCGGTTTCTGGCAATTGTATTACTTAACAAAAATAACAACAGAGTTTTTTTAATTTTATGATCATAAAAGAGATAATTAAGTTAATCTAAAAATATTTTGTTTTGTTTTTGTTTTTTTTAGGAAGGAGAATGGAGACAAATATATTTTAATTATTAATATCTCTTCGATTTTCTTATGTTATAATTTATTAAAATTAAAACAAAAATCTCCGCAAAAAAAGTTAAAGAAAAAAAAAGTATCTTTTTGATGAGTTGTAGTTTAATTTGGAAAAACACCATTTTTTGGTAATGGCTTATATCAGTTCAAATCTGGTCAACTCAGTTTGGTATTTACCTTTTAATTACTCATTTAGAGCCAATACATATTTTTTATTTTTCTACAAATATATTTAAAAGAAATAGGAATTAATAAATAAAATTATTAATCTACTTAATTTTTAATTTTAATAACAGTTTATAATGATTACTAACGTTTTATGAATTTGTAATAGATAATAAAGGTTCTAATAATAATTTATTATTTATATATAGGAAGCAGAACTCGATTGGTTGAGTGTCTCCCTTTTAAGGAGAAGGTTATTGGTTCGATCCCAATTGTTTTCAATAATTTAATTTTATTAAAAAAATATAAAAGTTTTATATGTATATAATATTTTATTAATACTATTCTTATTGCTGAAAGCCTCAAATAAGTTAAGTATTTTTAAATTCCCCATATAATAAGGGCAGGTGATCCGATTGGTAATGGTGATTCTCTGTAAAAGAATTGGTTAACACCGTAAAAGGTTCGATTCCTTTACTGCTCAAAGGTTTTTAATATTAAAAATAAAAATATTTATCTTGTAGTATAATGCTCTTTTTTTTTGGTAGGGCTACAAAGAAAATTATTAAATAAATCTAGCAAAATATTTATTTAATTCTAATAGTTACCAGATTTTATTTTAATTATTTTTTTAAGAAAAACAGTAATTAAAAATAAAATAACCCTTTTCCCTACTTAAATTAAAATAAATGGTAGATGACAAATTTGGTTCGTCGCTCCCTTTGGGTGGGAGACATATAGCGTGTTCGAGTCGCGCCTACCATATTCAGCAAGAAATAGCATTAAATTAAAAATATCTTTTTTTTAAGTTAATTATATTTTTTTATTTATTATTTAAAACCTCTTGTAGGTAAGTAGTATAAAAATAAAATATTTGGATTTTATTATAAAGATACAAGCTCTAATCAGTAATTTAGGTCATAATTGTTATTAGGATCCGTATGGGTCCTTAGGATAGATATTTTAATAATTGGATATTATTATTTCTATAATCAGGTGTCATGGCAGAGTGGTTAATGCGGGGTACTGTTAATACTTTTCTCAGAGGTTCAATTCCTCTTGATACCTTATATTTTGGATAATTCATTAAAGAAAAGAATAAACACAAAAATAAAATATTAAATATATATATATAAATTTTAAATTTATAAAAGAAATAGAAATATTTTATTTAATTAACAAAAAAAAAACAAGAAAAGTAAGCTAATTTAGAATAAATTATTAATTTACTTATTAATACCGTGTATAGTTTAATTTATTTCCTATTTAAACATTAATGCTTACATACTTAACTACTAAATATTTAATTAATAAAATAATATTAATAATAATAATAATAAAATATAATTATAAGCGAACATGTTGAAATTGGTAAACAATCTCTTCTTAAGCAGGAGTGGAAGTAATTCCTTAAGAGTTCAAGTCTCTTTGTTCGTATTTTGTTTCATTGATAGTGTACCACAAAAAATAATTAATTAATTAATTAAAAAAAAAAATTAATTAATTACAAAGCGGTTAAGTGTAATGGTTGCACGACAGTCTCATGATCTGTTAGAGTAAGGTTCGATTCCTACGCCGCTATTTTTCTTTTGTTATTATTTTTAGTAACAAAACTACAAAAACTAAACATACATATTATAAATTATAACATTACACCATTCCCAGGTCTTTTAGTATAATGGTCGTACAGCTACCCTTCAAGTAGCTAGTGTCAGTTCAATTCTGATAAAGACTATGATATAAATAATTTATAATTATTTTCCCCTTATAAGTATATATAAATAATTAATAAGGGGACAAAGGCCTTTGTATAGTTAAAAATTGAAGAAGAGCCGCAAAAAATAAATATCCGCAAAAATAAAGAATAAATAAATAAATAAATAAATAAATAAATAAATAAATAAATAAATAAATAAATAAATAAATAAATAAATAAATAAATAAATAAATAAATAAATAAATAAATAAATCAACTTTAATATAATAATGATTGTAATTTAATTGGTAATATAAGTTTAGACTATTCAAGACTAAATTTAAAAGTCAGTTCAAATCTGACCATTCATACAAAATTAAAAGTTTAATAAACTTTTTAATTCTATAGAAGGTAGAACCTAAAATTTTACCTCTCTGAATAGATTTATAATTAGTAATTATTAATAATAATTTCTACATATTATTGAAGTATAATAATAACTTATTTACTTCTTCCTTTCCTTACTTAGGACTAGAATATTTTATAAATCCCTAATATAACTTTTATATTTCTTCTGTTGGTTCTTTGTTCTTTTTTTTTAATAAATATAATATAATATAATAATAAAAAAAGAATAAACAAATAAAGTATATAATATTTAATTAGTTGCCTTGTTACATTTACGTTTTTTGCTTATTAAACTAACAAAAAATAATTAAAAAAAGAATAAAAAAAAAATGACTGCCAAAAATATTAATTCAGTTAAATTAAGTCCAGTAATAGCTGTACCTTTATTTAACAGAAATAAAGAAATTAATGGTGGAGCTGCTTCGCTTCAGTCTCAATCGTTTCCTAATCTATCTTTACATTCATTATTAGAAAATTCCACAGATATGGCTATGCCCACTAAACCAATAATTTCAAAAAAAATATTAAATAAAAAATTAAATTCTATAATAGAAAAAAGTACAGAAATAGTATTAAATTCTAAACAAATAAATAATACTTCTACTATTATTTTAAATGAAAAATCAAAAAATTTAAGTATGCTTAATATAGACTCTTTATCTTTAAGACCATTACCATTAAATAGTGGTAATGATATGATAAAAAATAAAAAGGTAGAGATAATGAAAAAAAATAGATATATAAAATCAATTACACCATTTAATTCAGAATTAGCAAGCTATACAAATATTGTTTATAATTTTTCATTAAGAAGTAATAGTAGAATTAAAAATATTTATTCTATTTTATCTTCTTCATTTTTATCAATGTCTAGTTTAATTAGTAGACCTGTATTTATTAATACTCCTATGAAATTAAAAATTCAATTATTTTTCTTTTGGCATCCTAAAAAAAAAAGATATAAATTTTCTAAAACTTTTTCTAAATTTTTAATTTTAAATAAAAATAAATTACAAATTTTACTTGGTAATTTAAGTAAATTATTAAATAAATCTGTAGAACTTGATTTAACTAGATTATATTATCCACATTATGATAGTAATATTTTAGCTAATCTTTTTGGATTAATTACTAATTTTTTTAAATTTAGAAATATTAGAAAAAGATTATTTAGAACGGCTAAAATTAAAAACCCAAGTAAAATGACTAGAAAACTTACTCATAGTAAAATCCCTTCTTTCTTATCTGGTATTAATTTAAAATTAGCTGGACGTATTTTAACTACAAATTTAAATAGAAGAGTTAAAAGTAAAATTATTCAAAGAGGTAGTTTAGCTAGAACTAAAGCTAGTTTAGTTACTTCTTCTAGATTTACTAATAAAAATAAAAGAGGTGCTTTTAGTATAACTGTAACTACTGGACATTTAGTTATAGAATAATTATATTAGCTTATAAAAAATAAAGAATATAATTAACCTACTACTAATAATAATAATTTTATAAATCTTAATATAATATCAACCCCCTTAATTACCTAAATTATTTTATTTTTTGTAATTTTAATTATCTGTTTAATTAAAAAAAAAATAAATTATATTTGATTTCGCAAGGTGGGTTGAACAGAAAATATACCTTCTATTTATATTACTGTTCTACTACCTAAATTTAAATAAAATATTTTTTTTATTTTTTAAAGTAATATAATAGATAATTTATAACTATCCGTAGGGTAAGTACTTAATAAATATTTATTTAGTTTATTTTTTATATTAATCTATCAGTTTTATTTTAAAAGTAATGAGGCATATTGTAAATAATGTATAATTATTATTTTTATTAACTAATTTTACTTGCATAATTTATTTTTATGCCATTTGTTTATTTTAATAAATAAGTTTTTATTAATAATATAAATCTTTATCTAATCTAAGTAACTATAATACGAATTTATTAATTTGTTTAAAAATAATGTAGTAAATATAATAATTAATATTAATTATTATTTATAAACAAAAAATCTGAATAAAGATATTAAATACACATTAACAGCTATAGTGTGAATTAATTAAAAAACAAAATAACAATAAAATATGAATATAATTAATTTAATCTTAAATAGATTTAAAAATCTAGTATCCTATAATTTGTCTAATTTTACATTTTTAAAATTATTACTGTTAGTTTCTTGGTTTGTTGTAAATATTTAAATCTGATATATCATTGAACCTTAAAATTTTGATCTTATGATATTATTAAAATATTCATTTTTTTTTTTAATATTATTTATTATTTTTATATTTCTTTATTTATTTTATAGTAATAAAAATATATATCAATTAATATTTTTATTTTTTTTGTACTGGATAATTTTATTCTTAAATTCTTAGCAAAATTATGTATTAATGTATTTGTAATATTAATAATTGGTTTTATTCCATTTTTATTTTCTGATTTCTCTTTATTTTATTTTTTAACTTAAAAGAATAAATAAGTTTATATTAATAATTTAATTAAATAGAATAAAGATTAATATAAATCTTTATCTAATTTAAGTAACTATAATACGAATTCGTTAATTTGTTTAATAATAATGTAGTAATTATAAATATTAATATAAATTATTATTTATAATATAAAATCTTAATAAAGATTTTAAATATGCATTAAGAGCTATAGTGTGAATTAATTAAAAACAACAAAAATAAAAGTATAATTATGACAAATTTAACAATAAAAAGAAATCAATTTCAACCTTTTCCTTTTCATTTAGTTGATCCATCTCCTTGGCCAATATTAGTAAGTTTTTCATTATTAAGTTTAACTTTAGGAGCTGTAATGTATATGCAAGGTTTTGCTCACGGTAATTCTTTATTAAGTTTAGGATTTACTTTAACTTTATTTGGTATGATATTATGATTTAGAGATATAATAACAGAAGGAACTTATTTAGGAAATCATACTACTCAAGTTCAAAAAGGATTAACATTAGGTGTAGTTTTATTTATTATAAGTGAAGTTTTCGCTTTTTTAAGTGTATTCTGAGCTTTTTTCCATTCTAGTTTATCCCCAGCTATAGAAATAGGAGGAGTATGACCACCCCAAGGTATAACACCTTTAGATCCTTTTGCAATACCTTTATTAAATACTATATTATTATTATCATCAGGTGCATTTGTAACATATGGTCATCATGCTTTAATACAAGGAGATAGAAGAGGAGCAATATTAGGAACATTATTAACAATAATATTTGCAATAATATTTACAGCTTTACAATATTATGAATATTCAGAATCAGGATTTACAATAAGTGATTCAGTATATGGAACAGTATTCTATGCTTCAACTGGATTACATGGTATCCATGTAATAATAGGAACATTATTCATTTTAGTAGGATTTATAAGAATAATCAATTATCATTTAACTGATACACACCATCAAGGTCACGAAGCTGCTATTTTATATTGGCATTTTGTTGATGTAGTGTGGCTTTTTTTATTTATTTCAGTATATTATTGAGGTGGAAATTAAAAGAAAAATATTTATTATTAGTATACTGACTTAAATTATTTATTATAAATTATCTAATTTTAAATTATATGAAAATAAACTCAATAATAAAAATAATAGATTATTTCTCTTATCTAAACAAAAGATTTATGATATTTATTATAGTACAATTACCAATTTTTAAATTTTATTTTTTAATTTCTTATCTTTTTACTTTTTTTATATTCGTATTTCTACATTTATCTGAAAATTTTATATTTTTACTTGATAAATATGCTGCTAATAATATCTATTCTTTATTTATAATTCAAACTGAAGAAAAAGTTACTTTTATAAATTTTGGATTTAATTATATGGATAATTTTGATTTTTTTAAGATGTCCAATTCTATTGATTTGTCTATTACGATGGATGCAGATTTTAATTCAGATAAGGAATCAATGATGGTACTAAAAAGTAATAATATTTTAAGTTCAGGATACCTTAAAGGAGAAGAATTATGACAACCAAATAATACTAATCATAATCCTAATCCTAATTTTCCTAATAATAATCCATTAGAAATATCTTTATTTAATGAAAATAATGATAATAATGATAATGAAAATAATAATTCATCCGCATTAGATATCGTAGAATTAGAAACGGATTCTATTCCATTAATGATCGAATCTAATAATTTTAATGGAACTGAACAAAATGAAAATATTATTCAAAATAAACCATTTCATACAGTTAGAGGAGAATGATTATATGGTTGATCATTATATCCTGAACCTTTAGGAATAGTGTATATGCCTATTTATTTTGATTTTAATTATAATCAATTAATTTTTACTGACAATGGTGATATTTTTTATCCAGGGAATTCTTATGGATTTTTTGGAGATTATTATATAGAAAGAGATTTAAATGGTAATATTATTTCAGAAACTATTCATAGAGAAGTTGATGGTAATATAATTCAAGAAAGTAGAATTAAACATAATATTAGACCTACTAGATTTACAGGTATAACATATGGTCCTCCTTATAGTCCACATAATAAACCAGATATTACTATTTGAAATTTAAATACAAATATAAATACTTCTAATATTAGTAAAGTCCTAAAACCTTTAAAAAAAATAGGAAATACAATAATTAAAAGTACTAAAAAAATAAATTCTAATATAATAAATTTTTTTAAAAAATAACTTAATTAAAGTATAAAACAATAAATTTTTATTTATTTATTTAAATATTTTTATTATTGATTAATTATTTAGTTTAGTTAAAGATTAAATTTTATTATAAAAAAAAAAATAAAAACACAAAATGAAACTGATTTAAAGTATATATAATTAATAATATCCCGCCCTTTGTCTTTGTAAAAATAATAAGGGTTCCAAACATTTTATTGTTAGTATATATCTTCTAGCAATGGACCAATAGATCATTGGACCAATGGATGGATTGAAAAGATCAGCCATCTATTTATATTTTAACTACCCCTTATTTAAATAAAATATTTGTATCTCAGCCTTCTATTCGTTAGACTAGACAAGATAGATGCTCTAAGCACAAAATGAATAAATTATTAAAATTGTTATTAAAAACAAAACAATGATCATTAAAAAAAAAAATATAATATATAAAAATAAAATATATATAATATAAAAAATATATAAAAGTATCGGCTAAAGCCGATACATTACACTTAACACATTTACCCAAAGGATTATTACAATTTACAAACACTATGAATCTTTCATTATTTTTATTTTTAATAGGTATTTTAGGTTTTATTTTAAACCGAAAAAATATTATATTAATGATTATAGCTATAGAAATTATGTTACTAGCTGTAACTCTATTAGTGTTGATATCTAGTTTTAGTTTTGATGATGGTATAGGTCAAATATTTAGTATATTTATTATATCTTTAGCTGGAGCTGAATCTGTGATTGGATTAAGTATTCTTGTAGCTTTTTATAGATTAAGAGGGAATATTTCATTAAGATCATAATGTATTTATCAATATTAATTTTACCTTTATTAGCTTCTTTAGTATCAGGTTTTATGGGAAGAAAAATAGGAGTAAGTGGTTCACATTTAATTACATGTACTTGCTTAATTTTATCTTCTATTTTAGCTTCAATAGCTTTTTACGAAGTAGGAATTTGTGGTTCTCCAGTTAAAGTATCTTTAATTAGTTGGATAGATTCAGAATATCTTACTATATCTTGAGAATTTATTTTTGATCAGTTAACTGTTTCAATGTTCATACCTGTATTATATATTTCATCATTAATACATATTTTTTCTACTGATTATATGGCTGAAGATCCTCATAATCAAAGATTTTTTTCATATTTATCTTTATTCACTTTCTTTATGTTAATATTAGTCTCTGGTGCTAATTATTTTGTAATGTTTGTAGGTTGAGAGGGTATTGGTATTGTTTCTTATTTATTAATTAATTTTTGATTTACTAGAATACAAGCCAATAAAGCCGCAATATTAGCTTTAACAATGAATAGAGTAGGTGATATGGGATTAAGTATAGGATTTTTTGCATTATTTGCTTTATTTGGATCTTTAGATTATGCTAGCATTTTTAGTATAGTACCTTTTATGAATGAAACTGCTATAACAATTATAGGCTTATTACTTTTAACAGGTGCTATGGCTAAATCTGCTCAAATACCTTTACACTCTTGATTACCTGGAAGTATGGAGGGTCCTACTCCAGTTTCCGCTTTAATTCATGCAGCTACTCTAGTTACAGCTGGTTTATACTTATTAGTAAGATCTTCACCATTATTAGAATATAGTAGCACAGCATTATTAGTAATAACATTAGTTGGAGCCTCAACAGCTTTTTTTGCTGCAACATGTGGTTTAGTGCAAAATGATTTAAAACGAATAATAGCCTTTTCTACAATAAGTCAATTAGGTTATATGGTGATGGCAGTAGGTCTTAGCCAATACAATGTTGCATTAATGCATGTTGTTAATCACGCTTTCTTTAAAGCATTATTATTCTTAGGAGCTGGAGCAGTAATTCATAGTTTTTCAGATCAACAAGATGTAAGAAAATTAGGAGGATTAATAAAATTTTTACCTTTTACATATACAGCAATGTTAGTAGGATCTTTATCATTATTAGCTACACCTTGATTAACAGGATTTTATAGTAAAGATTTAATTTTAGAATTAGCTTATGGTCAGTATAGTTTTACTGGTACTTTTGCATTTATTTTAGGAAGTATAACTGCTGGTTTAACAGCATTTTATTCTTTCAGATTAATATCATTAGTATTCTTAACTGTACCTAATGGACCTTCACAATCTTATTTAAATTCTCATGAATCTAATATATCTGTAATAATACCATTATTTATATTAGCTTTATTTAGTATCTTTTTTGGTTTTGTTTTTTCTGATTTATTTGTAGGTATGGCTACAGATTTTTTTGGTAATTCTATATTTATTAAACCAAATAATATTTCTTTAATTGAAGCTGAATTTAGTTTACCTATATTTATTAAATTATTACCTGCTATTTTTTCTTTATTAGGTGCTAGTATAGCTATTTTATTATATCATAAAAGTCCAACTTTTATTATTGAATTAACTGATAATTATATAGGTAAAAATTTATATACTTTTTTTAATGGTAAATATTTATTTGATATTATATATAATAATTATATTATTACTAAAGGTTTACAATTAGGTTATACTATTTCTAAAGTATTAGATAGAGGTATAATTGAAATGGTTGGTCCTTATGGTTTAAGTAATACATTAAGTAATACAGGTAATAATATTAGTAAATTAGATACTGGTATAATCACTACTTATTCACTTTATATTACTTTATCTTTACTTTCTTTATTATTTTTAGTATTTGCTCCTATTTTATTAGATACTTCTTTAATTATTGAAATTAGATTATTTATTATATATTTAGCTACTTTAATTATAGTTTTATCTTCTTCTACTGTTAATACCACAAACTCTAATTAAAAATACAATTCTAATTACAACTCCAACTTCAACTAATTTTATGTTTTAACTAAATATATATTAGCTAATCAATATTAAAACTATTTAAATTGAATAAATTTATTATAAACTACTCCCATTTAATTACCTAATTACCTACTTACATACTAAAATGGTATTAGTATTATTATTGGGATTCCAATTCTAATTGGAAAAGGTTAATAAAATAAAATTATATTTAATCTACTTCAAATTTTATATATCTCCCCCCCCCCCCTAATTACTTTTCTACTTATCTATTTATATACTTATCTTTATTATCTATTTATTTACTTATATTTGTATTCTATTTATATACTTACATACTTATGTACCTACATAAAACTTTTTTTTTACTATATTTTTGATATTTTTAATTAATAAGATAAATAAAATCAATAAATTTAATTATATTTAAAAGATAATAAGTTTTAAATTAAATAAAAATAAAATTATATTTAAAAGATAATAAGTTCCGTTTAAATTATTAATTAAAACTATAAGCTAGATAATAAAAAAATATATAACTTTTAGCTTATTATTTAAATATTAACTTATCTAAGTCTTAAATTAATAATTTAATACCTCAATGTCTCATTTTTTAAAAGATTAAACAGTTTAGTCCTATCCGTATGGTTACTATAATTAGTATGATAAGTATGGAAGGATTAAAATATCTTTTTTAGTTGCTTATTTATAGCAGAGACAGTTCTTCTGTTATTAATTTCATAAAATAAAAAGAGCCTAGTAAAATTATATAAAATAATGCCTCAATTAACACCTTTTTTTTTCGTAAATCAATTTTCATTTTCATTTTTAACATTACTTGCTTTAATTTATATTTTTTCTAAATATGTATTACCTTTATTTACTTTCCAACAAGTAATTAGAATGTATATTACTAAATTGAGTAATAAATCTTAAATTATTAAGCACACTTAAAATTATATTAATAACCCCCCCTACCTATCTACTTACTTAATTACCTACTTACTTAATTACCTACTTACTTAATTACCTAATTACCTAATTACCTATATTTATTATACTTACCCTACTTCTTTGTTACTTATTTAATAATTAGGTAATTTACTATTTACTTAATACCTTAATTTACAGAAACTGTAAATACTTACTATAGTTTACTATTATACCATAGAGAACAGCCAGAATATTTATATGCTTATGTTAGCAATTTAATCCTATCTGTATGATTAGTATTGAAAGGCAAAGTAGGTAATTAATTAAAGTATATCTTTTTTTTTTTTTATATATCTGTAACAGGCCTTTGTAACCTACCAACCAAAAGATATAATTATTTATTATAATAAAATAAGAGCGTAGTATCAATGGTTAGTATGGCGATCTCCAAAATCATCGGTAGGTGTTCGAATCACCTCGCTCTTGTATAAAAAAATAATTTAGATATTTTATTATTTTAATTTAAAAGAAATACTATTATTAATAATTATTAATAATTAAAAATTTAAAATAAATTAATTTAATAAGAAGCCACAAAAATAAAAATATCCTTTTTTTAGTTTAAAAAAAATTTTAATAATTTAATAAAAAAAAAAGACTGTAGCATAATTGGTTAATGCAGTTCGCTCATAATGGATATTATAAGGGTTCAATTCCCTTCGGTCTTATTACATTAATTTTGTCCATAGGGAAAAGGTGTATACATATTTAACTATTTTATAGTATATTTATAAAATAATGATCATATATTAATATATTATTATGCTCATTAAGGTGTGGATTCCATCCTCAGGTAAATAGGTAAGCAAGTAATTAAGTAAATTATGAAAAAGTAGGGGAAGTCAGTGAAGTAAATAGGTGTAGTCCAGTCCCTTATAATAAATATCTGCCTTTGTATAGTTAATAAAAAAATAAGGGCCGGAAACAATAAGAAGAATAAAATAATAGGACATTTGGTCGAGTGGTTTATGGCGCTCGTCTTGAAAACGAGTACTTCAAAAAAAGTCGTGAGTTCGAATCTCACAATGCCCGAAAACTAAGTTTATTTATCTATTAAAATAAAAAAACGTTGTTTGTCTCGGCTTTCTAAAAAAAAAAAAATAAGAAGCCTATATTAAACATCTTTTTTTTTAATAAGTGCTTATACTAGACAAATAAACTTAAATAAAAAATCTCCTTTATCTCTTTACTTTTTTACTTTTGATTTCATAAATCTTAATATTTAATAGATCAAAATAAAAAAATGGAATAATTCTTATAATAAATAATAAATTTAAAAAATAAAAATCTTAAACTAGTTTGTTTTTTATAAGAATACAAATACAAGCTAGTAAAGCACTAGATAATTATTTTAAAATTAAAGATGATTAAATTATAAGAATTATTTATTTATTCAAATATAAAATAGAATATTCTATTTTATTTGTTTTATAATAAATATAAATAAGGCCTTTGTTTGGTAGTAGATATACTACCAATAAGAGCCTTTGTCTTAGTTATAAAGACAAGCAATAAAGAATAAATAAAATCTAGCTTAAACATTCGTATGGCTTTACCTTTAGCCTTAAACCAAATAACACTATGATTACTTTACTTTTACTTATCCCTATTATAGGTTCTTTATTATTAGCTACAATCCCCGAAAATTCGGCCGACAAAATGAAAAAATTAACATTAATTACAATGATTATAACTTTATATTTTCCTTGTATTTATGAGTAGAATTTGATTCAAGTACTAGTCAATATCAATTTGTATATGAATTCGATCAATTAAGTTTTTGTCATTTTAATTTAGGTATAGATGGTATATCTCTTTATTTTGTCTTATTAACAACATTTGTGAGTCCAATAGCTATCTTATCAAATTATAATAGCATAACAAAAATTTAAAATATTTTTTTATCTTTTTTAATATTAGAAACTTTACAATTGGAGTATTTGTAGTATTAGATTTATTTTTATTTTATATTTTTTTTGAAAGTGTATTGCCTATATTATTTCTAATAATAATTGTATATGGTTCAGGAGAAGCTAGAATAAGAAGTGCTTTATTATTTTTTTATATACATTAGCAGGTTCTTTATTTATGTTATTAGCTGTACTTCAAATATATAATTATGTAGGCTCAACTGATTTTCAATTAATTTCTTTATCTGAAATAAATTTAGAAAGTCAACAAATTTTATGATTAGCTTTTTTTTTAGCTTTTGCAGTAAAAACTCCATTATGACCTTTAACTGGATGATTATATAGAGCTCATGCTGATAGTCCATTAGCTGGTTCTATTTTATTAGCTGCTACAATTTTAAAATTTGCTACTTATGGTTATCTTAGAATTTTAATTAATTTGTTACCAGATGCTTCTAATTATTTTTCTCCTTTAATACAAACTATTGCTATTATTACTTTAATTTATGCTTCATTAGCTACAATTATTCAACAAGATACTAAAGCACTTATAGCTTATTCAAGTATTGCTCATATGAGTGTAGTAATTTTAGGTTTATTTTCTAATACAATTCAAGGAATTGAAGGAGCTATATTATTAGCTTTAGCTCATGGTTTTGTTTCTCCTGCTTTATTTATTTGTGTAGGTGGTGTTATTTATGAAAGAACTGGTACAAGAATTATTAATTATATTAGAGGTTTAGTTACATATATGCCTGTATTTACTATACTATTTTTTGTTTTTACATTAGCTAATACTGGAATACCTTTAACTCTAAATTTCTTAGGTGAACAATTATCTTTAATTGGTATATGAAATAGAAGTCCTATAATTGCTGCTTTGGGAGCTACTGGTATTGTATTATCTGCTATTTATTCTATTTATTTATATAATAGAATTTCTTATGGTGTATATTCACCTCACTTAAAACCAGTTAAAGATATTTCTAGAAGAGAATTTAATTTATTAATTGCTTTATTAATTCCTACTGTTTTATTAGGTATTTTCCCTAATGTTATTTTAGATTCTTTACATATGTCTGTAACTAGTTTACTTTTCAATATTTAGCCTTTTTTTTATATTAATATTTAATATTTAATACTTAATATTTATTTAATCAATAATTTTATTTAAATAAAACCTTTAAATATAATAAATAATATTTATTACTTATTATATTTGTTAAATTATATCATTCCCCTTATTTAAATTAAAAAATAGTTTACTTATAATTCTTTCTTATTAAAAAAAAAAATAAAAACCAAACAAAAAGAGGTTAAATATAACTTTAAATATTTATAAGAACAAAATAAGAGTGTAGTATCAATGGTTAGTATGGCGATCTTCAAAATCATCGGTAGGTGTTCGAATCACCTCGCTCTTGTATAATAAAATAATTTAATGTAGTAATTTTTTTTTTATTTAAAAGAAATACTCTTATTAATAATTATTAATAATTAATAATTATTATTAATAATTAAAAAAGATGTTTACGGCTCTGACATCTTTTTTTACAAAGACAAAGGCCTTTGTCCCCCAAGATAATTTAAAATTTATTACCTTCGATACGAAGGATACTTCGGATTTTTAGTCCTAGAAGCAAGAGCCCTTAGCTTAATGGTAGAGTCCCTGATTGTCATTTAGGAAGATACCAGTTCGAATCTGGTAGCGCTCGTATAAAATTTTGTATACTTTTTTTTTAATTACATTACTACAAAAAAAAACAAAAATATCTCTTTTTTGTTTTTGTAGGGCGAAAAATATTATTATAATAAAGAAAAAAAGGAATTACCCTAAAAAGGTATACAAATAGGTAGAATTAGTTTAATCGGCAAAATGACGTTTTGT
>JAHLMG010000041.1:0-70372 GCA_019914985.1 Auriscalpium microsporum
CACCTACCCCTCATCACTTCAGTACCGAACTAGGGCATAACACAGGGGTGCCTGGTTGGCCCTAGTTCGATATCATCCGCCTCGGCTACCGTCCCATACGGACTACCCACAGCGCGCCTTCCTGTTACAGTAGTATAGCAAAATATATTATTTGCTTGTCCCACTGGTCGCCTGCCTAATGCAGTAGTCCCGCCTTGCAAAGTTGTAGCGAGCGGTGACCCACAGCGCACCTTCCCTTTCAGGACGCCCTCCCGCCAACGCGTCCTCGACACGTCCCACAGGCTGCCTGCCTTTCTGGGAAGCCATTCCCTACTCCCAGTAAAGTGCACGTCCCACAGGCCAGTTTCCTCTTCTGGAAGCCACCCCGCCGACACCGAGCCTACAGTACCAGCACGTCCCACAGCCCTCCTGCCTTTCTGGGAAGCCCTCCCCGGGCCGCCGGTGCCCAAGCGTCCCACAGGCCTCCTTCCCTTCTGGGAAGCCCCCCGACATCGAGCCTGTGGCCCTGTGTCATGTCCCACAGGCGGCCTTCCTTTCGGGGAAGCCCTCCCGCTCAGCCAGCACACGTCTGTCGTGCACGGGACGACCGAGGTTCGTTTTGATGCGGCCGGCTGGACTTCGGCTATCACCGGCACCGGCTCCGTCGGTCTGCTTCCAGCACACTTGCGTCTGCGGTCTACCACAGTCTACTCGTCGTCTTCCCCTACTACCACAGCATATGTACACATCACATGAAGTCGCTCCAGTGCGCTACCTTTTCCCCAAATGGTGTGGAGGTTCCCCTTGCCATTATCAAGCATGCCGCATCTCAGCGCCACAACACAGCACCCGGCCGCGGCGCAGGCAACGTGGCGGCAGCAGAGCAGCTCGACGGGACATGTTAGTAGCACGTACTTGCCGTAGATCTTGCACATAACACTCAGTACACGCAATGATATTTTGCAGCCTGTCTGCTACTCTGTCAAGCACAGATCTTTACTGCAAAGCAGCGGGCGCAACACTGCTTATCATCACCTTGCAGCACGTTGCACAGCTCAATACGTCAGGTTAGCCAATGACGTTGCTTGAAGAGCGATCGAGCTTTTCAATGCGCGTATAAGATCCAGCTTTTCCCCGTCGTCTGCTCACCCTCCTGCCCAGTTACACCCGCTCCTTATTGGTGTGCAGGACTCCGAGCCGTCATGCCCAATCCGTCGGGCAAGAACGGTCATGGAGCAAAGGACTGTGCGTGTTTCCCATATATGTTTTCGCTCCGCGTCTTCAGCTCGTCATTCATCAGATCCTCCCGACGAGCAGCTTCGCGCGTCACTTCTTGAATACCAACGTCTGGGCTTGACACGAGACCAGAGGTTAGCAAGGCTTATAAAAGACCATGATCTGTCAATCAAGTACGTCCAGCGCCATCATGCTCCGAGATTGAAATCTTAACCCATTGAGACAATGGAAGGACGTCTTTGAACATCTTAGAGAAACGCCTCGACATTCCGTCTGTGAGAAAGCCTCTCCCTGTTGAGGTTTCAACACAGGCTGTCCTCGATCAAGTCGACAAGGGTGGAGCATTCGGAATGGCAGCGAATGGACCCCGATTTATCAAGGACAGGCTGAGAGACCAGGGAATTCCAATTGCCGGTGCGTGCGCATGTCATAAAAGTGTCGAGCATGTTACTTATCTCAACGGATTAGAGATACAGTGCGCCAAATCATGCTTGATCACTATCCTGAAGGGTTTGCTGCACGCAATCCTGCCAAGGGTCCCACTGTCGTGCGCACACCTCTCACTTCAGCTGGGCCATTTCGTGAGATTTCAGGAGATGGCCATGAAAAATTGGCTGAGCAGGCACTTCGTATGGGAGGAATCGGTTTGCCGATCTATGGAATCAAGGACAAATTTTCGTCCTATGTACTGCTGTTGCAGGTTATACCTGACAGTCGCTCTCAAAAAGCACTTGGGCACCTCTATCTTGATCTGGTTGAGCAGTATAAGGGTTTGTATCACATCCCTTCAGCTGCTTGGCTTTGCTTAGGGTTTAGGGTTTAGGGAGGGGGAGCGAAGCGACCACTGAAGAGCGGTATAAGGAGGCAGGTCAACGGGGTGTCGATGGATGTCGACGCCCAACCCGTTTCGCCTTTATAGGCTCATCAGGGTTATGAGGCATCGTAGGGTTCAGTAGGGTTGATTGAAAGCTACCCCTACCCACCATTCTGTGCACCCAGTATGAGTAGGTGTTGCACAACAGAGGGTACGCACATAGCACACCACCCGCGCAGAGCAATCAGGAGAGCAGTGATCGTCCAGGACGAACACACCGCAGCACATCCTGTTGCATCGCGCTGCTAGTAGTTGCATCGCTGAATTCGAGCGCTGTGCTGCAGAGCGCTGCCAGCACTCTGTAGTGTTCGTCCGGGACGAACACACGCAGCGCACCACCGGCGCGGAGCAATCGGGCGAGGAGTGATCGTCTAGGACGAACACACCGCAGCACATCCTGTCGCATGGCGCTGCTGCAGAGCGCTGCCAGTACTCTCTAGTGTTCGTCTGGGACGAACACACCGCAGCGCACCACCTGCGCGCAGAGCAATCGGGCGAGGAGTGATCGTCCAGGACGAACACACTGCAGCACATCCTGTCGCATCGCGCTGCTGCAGTAGTTGTGTGCCGCTCAATTCGAGTGCTGTGTTGCAGAGCGCGGCCAGTACTCTGTAGTGTTCGTCCGGGACGAACACACGCAGCGCACCACCCGCGCGAAGTAAGCAATCGGGCGAGCAGTGATCGTCCAGGACGAACACACCACAGCACATGCTGTCGCATCGCGCTGCTGCAGTAGTTGTGTGCCGCTCAATTCGAGTGCTGTGTTGCAGAGCGCGGCCAGTACACTGTAGTGTTCGTCCGGGACGAACGCACGCAGCGCACCACCCCCGCGCAAAGCAAGCGGGCGAGCAGTGATCGTCCAGGACGAACATACCACAGCACATGCTGTCGCATCGCGCTGCTGCAGTAGTTGCATCGCTCAATTCGAGTGCTGTGTTGCAGAGCGCGGCCAGTACTCTGTAGTGTTCGTCCGGGACGAACACACGCAGCGCACCACCCACGCAGTGTCCGTCCCGGACGGACACACACGGCGCACCACCCATGCAGAGCAATCGGGCGAGCAGTGATCGTCCAGGACGAACACACCGCAGCACATCCTGTCGCATGGCGCTGCTGCGGTCGTTGCGTCGCTCAATTCGAGCGCTGTGTTGCAGAGCGCTACCAGTACTCTCTAGTGTTCGTCCGGGACGAACACACGCGACGCACCACCCGCGCAGAGCAATCGGGCGAGCAGTGATCGTCCAGGACGAACACACCACAGCACATGCTGTCGCATCGCGCTGCTGCAGTAGTTGTGTGCCGCTCAATTCGAGTGCTGTGTTGCAGAGCGCGGCCAGTACTCTGTAGTGTTCGTCCGGGACGAACACACGCAGCGCACCACCCGCGCGAAGTAAGCAATCGGGCGAGCAGTGATCGTCCAGGACGAACACACCACAGCACATGCTGTCGCATCGCGCTGCTGGAGTAGTTGTGTGCCGCTCAATTCGAGTGCTGTGTTGCAGAGCGCGGCCAGTACTCTGTAGTGTTCGTCCGGGACGAACACACGCAGCGCACCACCCGCGCGAAGTAAGCAATCGGGCGAGCAGTGATCGTCCAGGACGAACACACCACAGCACATGCTGTCGCATCGCGCTGCTGCAGTAGTTGCATCGCTCAATTCCAGTGCTGTGTTGCAGAGCGCGGCCGGTACTCTGTAGTGTTCGTCCGGGACGAACACACGCAGCGCACCACCCGCGCGAAGTAAGCAATCGGGCGAGCAGTGATATCATCCAGGACGAACACACCACAGCACATGCTGTCGCATCGCGCTGCTGGAGTAGTTGTGTGCCGCTCAATTCGAGTGCTGTGTTGCAGAGCGCGGCCAGTACTCTGTAGTGTTCGTCCGGGACGAACACACGCAGCGCACCACCCACGCCGTGTCCGTCCCGGACGGACACACACGGCGCACCACCCATGCAGAGCAATCGGGCGAGCAGTGATCGTCCAGGACGAACACACCACAGCACATCCTGTCGCATCGCGCTGCTGCAGTAGTTGTGTGTCGCTCAATTCGAGTGCTGTGTTGCAGAGCGCTGCCAGTACTCTCTAGTGGTCGTCCGGGACGAACACACCGCAGCGCACCACCTGCGCGCAGAGCAGGCGAGGAGTGATCGTCCAGGACGAACACACCGCAGCACATCCTGTCGCATGGCGCTGCTGCGGTCGTTGCGTCGCTCAATTCGAGCGCTGTGTTGCAGAGCGCTATCAGTACTCTCTAGTGTTCGTCCGGGACGAACACACGCGACGCACCACCCATGCAGAGCAATCGGGCGAGGAGTGATCGTCCAGGACGAACACACCGCAGCACATCCTGTCGCATGGCGCTGCTGCAGAGCGCTGCCAGTACTCTCTAGTGTTCGTCCGGGACGAACACACCGCAGCGCACCACCTGCGCGCAGAGCAGGCGAGGAGTGATCGTCCAGGACGAACACACCGCAGCACATCCTGTCGCATGGCGCTGCTGCGGTCGTTGCGTCGCTCAATTCGAGCGCTGTGTTGCAGAGCGCGGCCAGTACTCTGTAGTGTTCGTCCGGGACGAACACACGCAGCGCACCACCCGCGCGAAGTAAGCAATCGGGCGAGCAGTGATCGTCCAGGACGAACACACCACAGCACATGCTGTCGCATCGCGCTGCTGCAGTAGTTGCATCGCTCAATTCCAGTGCTGTGTTGCAGAGCGCGGCCAGTACTCTGTAGTGTTCGTCCGGGACGAACACACGCAGCGCACCACCCACGCCGTGTCCGTCCCGGACGGACACACACGGCGCACCACCCATGCAGAGCAATCGGGCGAGCAGTGATCGTCCAGGACGAACACACCACAGCACATCCTGTCGCATCGCGCTGCTGCAGTAGTTGTGTGTCGCTCAATTCGAGTGCTGTGTTGCAGAGCGCTGCCAGTACTCTCTAGTGGTCGTCCGGGACGAACACACCGCAGCGCACCACCTGCGCGCAGAGCAGGCGAGGAGTGATCGTCCAGGACGAACACACCGCAGCACATCCTGTCGCATGGCGCTGCTGCGGTCGTTGCGTCGCTCAATTCGAGCGCTGTGTTGCAGAGCGCTATCAGTAATCTCTAGTGTTCGTCCGGGACGAACACACGCGACGCACCACCCATGCAGAGCAATCGGGCGAGGAGTGATCGTCCAGGACGAACACACCGCAGCACATCCTGTCGCATGGCGCTGCTGCAGAGCGCTGCCAGTACTCTCTAGTGTTCGTCCGGGACGAACACACCGCAGCGCACCACCTGCGCGCAGAGCAGGCGAGGAGTGATCGTCCAGGACGAACACACCGCAGCACATCCTGTCGCATGGCGCTGCTGCGGTCGTTGCGTCGCTCAATTCGAGCGCTGTGTTGCAGAGCGCGGCCAGTACTCTGTAGTGTTCGTCCGGGACGAACACACGCAGCGCACCACCCGCGCGAAGTAAGCAATCGGGCGAGCAGTGATCGTCCAGGACGAACACACCACAGCACATGCTGTCGCATCGCGCTGCTGCAGTAGTTGCATCGCTCAATTCCAGTGCTGTGTTGCAGAGCGCGGCCAGTACTCTGTAGTGTTCGTCCGGGACGAACACACGCAGCGCACCACCCACGCCGTGTCCGTCCCGGACGGACACACACGGCGCACCACCCATGCAGAGCAATCGGGCGAGCAGTGATCGTCCAGGACGAACACACCACAGCACATCCTGTCGCATCGCGCTGCTGCAGTAGTTGTGTGTCGCTCAATTCGAGTGCTGTGTTGCAGAGCGCTGCCAGTACTCTCTAGTGGTCGTCCGGGACGAACACACCGCAGCGCACCACCTGCGCGCAGAGCAGGCGAGGAGTGATCGTCCAGGACGAACACACCGCAGCACATCCTGTCGCATGGCGCTGCTGCGGTCGTTGCGTCGCTCAATTCGAGCGCTGTGTTGCAGAGCGCTATCAGTACTCTCTAGTGTTCGTCCGGGACGAACACACGCGACGCACCACCCATGCAGAGCAATCGGGCGAGGAGTGATCGTCCAGGACGAACACACCGCAGCACATCCTGTCGCATGGCGCTGCTGCAGAGCGCTGCCAGTACTCTCTAGTGTTCGTCCGGGACGAACACACCGCAGCGCACCACCTGCGCGCAGAGCAGGCGAGGAGTGATCGTCCAGGACGAACACACCGCAGCACATCCTGTCGCATGGCGCTGCTGCGGTCGTTGCGTCGCTCAATTCGAGCGCTGTGTTGCAGAGCGCGGCCAGTACTCTGTAGTGTTCGTCCGGGACGAACACACGCAGCGCACCACCCGCGCGAAGTAAGCAATCGGGCGAGCAGTGATCGTCCAGGACGAACACACCACAGCACATCCTGTCGCATCGCGCTGCTGCAGTAGTTGTGTGTCGCTCAATTCGAGTGCTGTGTTGCAGAGCGCTGCCAGTACTCTCTAGTGGTCGTCCGGGACGAACACACCGCAGCGCACCACCTGCGCGCAGAGCAGGCGAGGAGTGATCGTCCAGGACGAACACACTGCAGCACATCCTGTCGCATGGCGCTGCTGCGGTCGTTGCGTCGCTCAATTCGAGCGCTGTGTTGCAGAGCGCGGCCAGTACTCTGTAGTGTTCGTCCGGGACGAACACACGCAGCGCACCACCCGCGCGAAGTAAGCAATCGGGCGAGCAGTGATATCATCCAGGACGAACACACCACAGCACATGCTGTCGCATCGCGCTGCTGGAGTAGTTGTGTGCCGCTCAATTCGAGTGCTGTGTTGCAGAGCGCGGCCAGTACTCTGTAGTCTTCGTCCGGGACGAACACACGCAGCGCACCACCCACGCCGTGTCCGTCCCGGACGGACACACACGGCGCACCACCCATGCAGAGCAATCGGGCGAGCAGTGATCGTCCAGGACGAACACACCGCAGCACATCCTGTCGCATCGCGCTGCTGCAGAGCGCTGCCAGTACTCTCTAGTGTTCGTCCGGGACGAACACACCGCAGCGCACCACCTGCGCGCAGAGCAGGCGAGGAGTGATCGTCCAGGACGAACACACCGCAGCACATCCTGTCGCATGGCGCTGCTGCGGTCGTTGCGTCGCTCAATTCGAGCGCTGTGTTGCAGAGCGCGGCCAGTACTCTGTAGTGTTCGTCCGGGACGAACACACGCAGCGCACCACCTGCGCGCAGAGCAGGCGAGGAGTGATCGTCCAGGACGAACACACCGCAGCACATGCTGTCGCATCGCGCTGCTGCAGTAGTTGTGTGCCGCTCAATTCGAGTGCTGTGTTGCAGAGCGCGGCCAGTACTCTGTAGTGTTCGTCCGGGACGAACACACGCAGTGCACCACCCACGCAGTGTCCGTCCCGGACGGACACACCTCAGCACATGCTGTCGCATCGCGCTGCTGCAGTAGTTGTGTGCCGCTCAATTCCAGTGCTGTGTTGCAGAGCGCGGCCAGTACTCTGTAGTGTTCGTCCGGGACGAACACACGCAGTGCACCACCCACGCAGTGTCCGTCCCGGACGGACACACCTCAGCACATGCTGTCGCATCGCGCTGCTGCAGTAGTTGTGTGCCGCTCAATTCCAGTGCTGTGTTGCAGAGCGCGGCCAGTACTCTGTAGTGTTCGTCCGGGACGAACACACGCAGTGCACCACCCACGCAGTGTCCGTCCCGGACGGACACACCTCAGCACATGCTGTCGCATCGCGCTGCTGCAGTAGTTGTGTGCCGCTCAATTCCAGTGCTGTGTTGCAGAGCGCGGCCAGTACTCTGTAGTGTTCGTCCGGGACGAACACACGCAGTGCACCACCCACGCAGTGTCCGTCCCGGACGGACACACACGGCGCACCACCCATGCAGAGCAATCGGGCGAGCAGTAATCGTCCAGGACGAACACACCGCAGCACATCCTGTCGCATCCCGCTGCTGCAGTGGTTGCGTCGGGAGACAAACGTCCGCGACGTCCGAGCTTGGGAGAGATCGGCCGCAGCGTATGGCATACAGCTGTTGAAGTTTGTTGACTGCATTTGGTCCCCACCCTCCACGTCCTTACCCTTGGTCAATAGCTAGACAACTACAGTGACACCGCTTTGCATGTACAGCCGTGGGCTAGTTCGCAGGGGTTTGTCAGACGTGGAGTCTGTCTTGGACGGACGGACAGCCAAGCTTATTCAAGTTCTTGCCGCCTGAACCAGGTGCCAGCGATGATTGACATGGTGTTGCTTGGCTAGCCTGAGAGACTTTGTGGGCAGCCGTGCAGGTGTCCGTCCGGGATGGACAGAACCTGGTGTTAGGGCCGGGCATGGAACCCTGACACAGGGTCAACTTAGGGACCCTGAGACGGAGGAAACTGTGACAGGGTCGGTTAGAAACCCTGTGTCAGGGTCGGTCAAGGCCCTGCAAGTAATGTATATGATTGGCGGGAGATTGTTGATGGCATCACCCAATGTTTCATCTGTCTTGACATACCGGGCAAAGAGGCTCATATAAATAAGATGTGACTAGGTTTTCTTTTGGTGCAGCTGTTGAAAGCCCCAGTCACGGTAGGTCTTCCAAGTCTATAGCCCTTTTCAGCGGTGATGCTAACGAAGTGAAGTAGTGATCATCGATCAAGAATGACCTCTCGTCTGGCAAATGAAACGCTGGCACAAATATTCCTAGACTTAAGGATGATCCGTTCATGGGGTGAGAGTTGGACGGTCGTCCGCCTCGTGTGCCGGCATTGGAACGCCGTTGCCGTCAATTACGCCGCACTGTGGGACACAATCTACACCCGACATGGTCTGGGTCCGTTGGCGATATCCCTCGAGAGGACGCGTCGCGCACCGATCACCCTGGTCGTGCAACCAGTCAATGGGCACAGCAAAATATCAAAGCAGATCGTCAAATCAATCGCATCATGCCAGGACCGCGTGGAAGCCCTCAATTTCTTTGTAACTCCGGATATTTGCAACGTGTGGAGTGGTTTCTCAAAGGAGATCCTTGCCGGGCCATTGAAGTCACTTGTTCTCTCACGCCGTGTGGGGTTCGCGAAGGTGGACTTGCGCATGCCGGATTTACTGCGGTTCTGTGGTGCCTTCGCTGGCCTGACGTACCTTGGAGTGCACGTTCACCTTCAGCCCAAAGGCCCCGTGCCGACCATCACCTTACCGGGACTGGAGACCCTGATTGTTGCGGCACAGTACATGGCGGAGGTCACCACACTCATCTCACACATCCGTCACCCATCCACCTGTCAACGCATCTTTGTATGGGACGTCCACATGTGGCCAGAGGCCTACCCGAGAATATCGGAGGAGGCATTCATCCGGTTCATGGTGGATCCCCCCACTGAAATGGGAAAGGTGTGGTTCAACTTTCTTTTTTTTGCAATTCATTCAATGAATAATAGAACCTCTTTGACAGGAAAATGTTGAAAACATCCTCTACGATGTTTTTATTGCGCCAAGCAAAGACCCCAGCAATATGCAAATCGATGTAACTGCGCGCAAGCACTGTGGCGAGGTTGCGGTCTGCATCATCGTTGCCCCGTGGGACATCCCGATGAGTCCTCGTCTTGCCCACGCTGCTGTCCCTGCAATGTCCGGGCTCAAGATGGATCAGCTGATATACACGATGGGTGACACGTCAACAGATGAAGATATGTGGAGGGAATGGCTCGCGTCGGCCCAACACCTGAACGTGGTGACGGTCGACGGACACAGCGCGATTGCCTTCTGCAAAGCGATGAGCCAGGCGCCCGTGGATGGGTCGTACCTGTCCAAGCTGGACACGTTGATCATTGAAGAGGTGAACTTCATGAAGTACCCCACTGCGATTTTCCCTCAGGATGTCGAGATGTGGCGGACGAGTCGGGATCGCCCTCCATTTTCGGTCGAGGTTGTACGGTGCACGATGACGAAAGGGATACTCGCGGCGTGGGAGGAGGTAGCTCCAGGGCTGAAGATAAGGAGGTCGCACTGTAAGGTGGTACAGGTGGCTTAGGTACAAGTGGATGAATGCCTGTTTCAAACGAGTGTCGTCGCACCATCATGTCAACCAGGCAGGGTGAACGTCGAGCACGGGCTGCGCGCGCGGCGACATATAATAAACATAGCGCAACCAGAAACCAGAAAAATTGTACACTTTGCCTGAAACATTACGGGTAGGGCGAGACCTTGCCTGGGTAAATTAAATGATTCTACCACCATTATTCGTTATTGCAACACCTGGAGAGCGGTGGTTGTTGCTGAGGTGGGGCATTGGGAATGCTTCATGGGAAGGGTGCATAGGTCGCTCACAGGAGATGGGCGCGTCCGTCCTGGACGGACGCCACCAGTGCACTTCACACAAGTCACGTGATTGTGCAGGAGCACAGCAAGCGTTGCCCACATACCCCACTGGCATGATAACAGGCGTTACCTAAGATGGCGCGGAAAAGGGCTATCATAATGCATGCTCTCGAGAAGTGAACACTTTGTCGAGGTCGCTATGAAGGGGTGGAGGTGTGGGCATCCGTCCCGGACGGACGCTCCGAGTCCAAGACAACCTCACACAGGTCACGTTACCGCACAGGAGCGCCGCGAGAGCCGTCCGTCCGCGACGGACACCTGGTGCCCATACAGTTTGGCTGCGCTCCACTCGCATGAAACCAGGCTCCCCCGGGCGTAAAAAGTGTCATCGTAAATACATCCTGTCGAGCTCGCTAACATTATTGTCACATCCTATGGAGGACAGGGCGCGTCGGCACCGACCCGTCACAGATCCGTGGCATTTACATGCTCATCGCGAATCAATCGAGGCGGACCCGACGTGTGCAACACAGCCAGGGCATGTATTCAAGCATCACATATCCAGCATGAATCTGTATCTACTGGTATCATGGCACATTTGGGAGGTCTGTGAACACAAGTAGGCGGCGGGGGTGGTCGAAACCCTTTCGCGCGCAACCACCGCCATGCGTGCTCTTCGTGCATAAAGCCCGCCGCAGGCTTTCTGGCAGCCTTCAAGCGGTCTCTGGACCAAGGGTGAGATTTTGGCAAGTGTGGGCGCGTCAAGACGTACCGATCATGGGTCACATAAGAATCAGAACCATCCCAGACCCCATAGACCTCCCAGCCTCCTCTCCGGGGCTTCTCACCGCGGAGCTCGTTGAGAATCCAGCTCACCAGGCGTTCACCATAAAGGCCCAGTGGTTGCGGCGGGTCCCGATCGGGGTCAAAGTCGACGAGGGTGGGGTCCTCGTACCATGCAGAGTCCGCGTATACGGAGGGAATGGGTGGGTTCACAATGCCCTGGCTCATCAGGAGGAGTGATGCGTGCTCGAATGTATCGCACTCCTTCCAATGCATGCCTGGGTCCAGATTGCGCAGTGTGTCCACCGCGGACCTGTGAATGGACGGTGAGCATGAAAAAGCTCGGAGTGCTCGACGCGTTCGCTACCTGACACAGTACACCCCAGCGAGATCGGTGTTCCAAACAGAATAGTAGCTGCGGATGTCGTGGCGGGCAGCCGTGACATGGGCGTGCAAGATCGCCACGAGATCAGTGCGGGAGAGGGATTGCATGACAGACGGAAGAAGGAGCTAAACTGGGTGGGGGGGGGGGGAGGAATGTGCAGGCGCCTTATAACATGGCGGACTCAGGTACAGCGAGATGCGATCAGCGTGGGATGCCATATGACCAACAGCACATTTAGGGCACACATCAGAGAAACGGACGAGCTCAATGGAAGCCTATTTGTAGCTTCTATTGAGTCCAGTGAGCCCCGTGAGGATTGCGCTTCGTGTTGCAGTCAACTAGTCACAAGCGGGACCCCCCGGCGTGTCCGTCCCGGACGGACACTTCGGGTGAGTGGACTGCGCGAGCGCAAATCCAATGCCCCTCACGCGGCGTGTCCGTCCTGGACGGACAGCTCGGTGCGCTGAGTGTGCTACCACCTGCCCCTGCAGCAGCAACCCGGTTCGTAGCCGTGTTTTGGCACTGAGGTGAGAAGCGTTCAAGCGATGCGCCAGAGCGGGACGCGAGCGCCAGGGAAGAGCTTTACCCAAGCTTCGCAGCACTGAGGCTGTTCTGGGAGAAAGAAGAAGTACAAATATGAATATGTGCCTGACTCAATTTCGAGTGTGGGAGCCCGTGGGGAGCGAGGTCATTGCATAACATGAATGGTGCTTTATTGAAGCCAGAGGACAAGCAGAATACAACCAAAATTGTGCGCGTGCCAGAAAAACACGCAAAATCCAACGACTGTCATCACTCGAAAAGCGTCGCTGCGGGCGACAGCTACCTTGCCATTTAGTCTCCGTGGCTGACCTTGGCGCAGAAGATAGTGGTTCAGTTGTAAGACCTTGCCATTGTCCATTGTCCAGCCGTTGCGCGCACGGTGACGGCAAAATAAATACAAACATATGCGAAAGAGGATGGTAAATATGCCTGTAAATGTGCCTGACTCATTATGGGGAGCGAGAGACCTTGCCAGGGCAAGGTAATACTGATTCAAAAACTTGTGTTATTTGGGAGCAGGAAAACTTAATCCTTGTAATGTACAGAGAGAACATAAGAGAACATAAATGTACAATGATTGCAAACCACGCATATTTTCAACCCGACCAACAATCAGCAGCTGACACCGGTCTTTCACCATACGCTTGCTCCGCCGCCCGGCATCGCTTCCCACAGACTCCCACGATCGCGTCAGGGCGGGCGGGCCGGCTACTGCCGGTGGTTTTACTGGAGTGCATCAGCAGGTGCTCTACGTGGGAGCCGGAGGGGACTAACCTGGCCCTGGACGGGCTCCTCGTCAAGAAGTGGGCGCCCGCCCGGGCCGCCGGACGCGAGCCTCCGTAAGGACCGCGTCAGGGCCTCTACGACTGGCCGCCACGTCACGCCGTCGTTCACCCCGGTGACGAAGACTGTCGACGTCCAGTGCTGGCCATTGTTGTCGGAAATACTGTACACTTTCCGCCCAGAGCCAACGAAGGTCTGGGACTGGGGGGTCTGCGCGATCGCAACGCTGACACGAAAGTAACGTGAGCTAATTATGAGGGGGGACTGTGGAAGCGGGTACAGACATCATGTCGCCGACGCCGACGAGGACGGGGTTGATGGAGACGAAGAGCGACTCCATGGCGTCACCGTGGGCCAGGGACTCTTCAATATATTCCGCACACCGGTGATGGGACCCGCCGCGCTACAGGCACCGACAAGGGCTGATCGCACCACCACAGACGAACACACACACCCCCCGAGATCGCCCGTAAGGCATCGAGGCACGTTTCCGACCACATTGTGCTAACTCCGAGGCAACGCGATGTAGCTAGGAGAGGAGGACCGCGCAGGAGAGGTGTGCAGCCGACGGACGGGACTTAGCGGGGGCGCGGGCGCACAAGAGCGTGGGAGAGCTGACAAAGCAGCGGTATATAGACGCGATTCGACCTATTGTAGAACACTTTTGGATTTGGGGACCTACACCCGAGACTACACCTTTCATCTCTCCGCGGTAGCGACCTCGACTAGCCACGACCGGACAGCCCAGGCCAACCGAATGACCTAGACCTAAGAACGGGATCGGCCTTAGGGTCGCGCCGCCACCGCGATGTTACGGGCCACGCTGCCTAACCTCAACCGCAGACTGGAATGATACAGTGTGGTAGGGGTTTTCTCGACTGACGTTTTATTCTAGGATATCTACTACGGACGATATGGACGCTGGGACTCGAAGTGCAAGGTCGGGACGATATCGCGACCAAGGCGGCCTCGCAGCGACGGGAGGCAGGAACGGGGAAAGTATCGAGCGGAAGGGAGCTCGCACGACGGTCGGACGGTCGGAAGGCAGGTGCGAAGAGGAATGGTCCAGGTCCCGTAGGGCCTGGGTGGTTGTGTTCGGGGCACGGTTCCGACCGTGGGTTCCTTTCTCCGACCCACCATCTCTTGGGCCAGCGGTTGGCTGCTCGCTCCTCCCTTTCCTATCGACGTTCTCGGGGCCTGCCCCTGGGTTCATCTCATCATTTGTGGAGCCCACCGCGAGGGGGCTAGTGTCAACCGCTCGAGCAACCCGATGGCACCAAAGGCGAGGGTCGCTGCGGAACCCACTCGACGGGCACCACCCCGATCCGCTCGGTCGGAGTACTCGACCAGTCAGCGTGCGGAGTCTATGCCAGGGCACCTCACGTCGTCGGGAGAAGAGGGGTCGGACAAAGAGGACCCGACACCCAGTAGCAGAGGCGGCGAGGGCGACAACGAAAACGACACCGAAGGGACATCGGATAGGTCGGACGCAGAACCCGAGGAAGGCGTAACGGACGGGAGCGAGGCAGTCGGGGATCCAAACGCGGAAGCAGACCCCGACCTATCGGAAGAGTCGGATCAAGGTTGGGATGGGGAACGATCACTCCATCAGGAGCTCCTGGACGTTGGGGAGGCATCGAACCAATTACTGACTGGCGGAGCGACACGGCGGTGGTCGTCGCCGGAACTTACCCCGTCGGAGTCGGAGCCTGAGGTGGCCGCGCTGATTGATGAGGATCGAGGCCAGGTACAGCCGTTCCCCGACGGTCGCCGATTGGTTCCCAGCAGCGGGAGCGTCGGAGGCCACGGACGCTTATCAGGCGACGGCCTTGGCGCGCCAGCGCAGGTTTCTCGACCTATTTTCCCCACATCGCAATCCAGTTCTCCGTTATCTCGTCCTCCCCGTAGCGCGACAATGACCACCCCGATGCCAACCCGTGGTGATCGCCAGGCCCCCAAGTTTGATAACCTGAAACCGCGCGAGCTGCAACGCTACTTCGCAGAGCTGCGACACCTTTTTACCAGAGCGGGTATTGAGGACGGTCAGGATCAAGAAAAGAAGGAACACGCGACGCGTTACTTGGACGTCCTTACCGCCGATCAGTGGCAAAGCCGACCCCAGTATGCAGGAGAAGCGACGTTCGAGGAGTTTGTAACAGCGATCATCGAGTTATACCCGGGCGCGGACGAGGAGCGCAAGTACACAATGGGCGACCTTGACCAGCTCGTCGCGGAAACGGCGCGACGTGGCGTCACGACGATAGGCGACGTCGGGGAATACTATCGCGGGTTCTACGCGATTTCTCAGTTCCTCATAGGTCGTCAGCGGATCTCTGAGCGCGACCAGGACTACACGTTCCTTCACGGGTTTCAAAAGAGCTTGCAGGATAGGATAGAGCAGCGCTTGCAGTTGAAGTATCCCGACCACGATCGCGATGGGCCGTACTCGATGGACCAAGTGGTAGAGGCGGCTCGATACGTTCTGCACGGTACCTCGAGCACCCCACGGTCGGCTGGGCTCAGCGTCCCCGCCGGTCTTGCCGATGTGTCGGCTCCCGTCGCGACGAAGGTAACAGCGATAGCAGGGAAAGCCGAAGCTGTAGACAGACAGTAAGTCCTATATTCTTCACCTGCGAGATAGCGGGTCATCTAGCTACCTGTAGACAGACAGTAAGTCCTATATCTAGCTAGGTAGTTAGTATAGGTAAAAGGAATGCATAATGGATGGTACTCACTCTTCACCTGCGAGATAGCGGGTGAAGAGGAGGGGAAAAGGACGACGAAAAGAAAATGATTTCGATTACATAATACTGTCCTGATGGCGTCACTGCTAGTTCCGCTCGACTCGGAATATCTCATCTCAACACCCTCCCTCGAGCGTAACTGCGTTTTCTGATGCCCTCCCTTACTCCTCGTCCTGCACGCCCAACATCTCCCTGAACATCTCCAGCTTCACGCGTCCGAGCGGCTTCGTCAGAATGTCCGCGATCATATGGTCCGTAGGACAATACTCGATCTCTGCGTCTCCAGCATTTACGACTTGGCGAATGAAGTGGAAGCGAATGTCGACGTGCTTGGTACGCGCGTGATACATGGAGTCCTTCGTGAGTGTGATTGCGCCCTGGTTGTCGCAGAACAGCGTCGTGGCGTCCTCGTCGAACAACGTAGGGAATAGCTCGCGTGCAAGCTGGCGCAACCAGATCAGCTCCTTGCTGGCGTGCGTGATTGCGACGTATTCGGCCTCGGTGCTCGAGAGCGTGACAATAGGCTGCTTCTTGGAGCTCCAGGATACTAGGCTTCGTCCAATGTAGAACACGTAGCCTGAGATAGAATGGCGATGGATCTGCGACGCCCAGTCCGAGTCAGAGTAACCGAACGGCTGGTAGTCGTGGCCAGTGCCACCGAGGATGAGGCGCATGTCAATGGTGTGCTTGAGGTAGCGGAAGACGCGCGTGAGCGCGCGCATGTGCGTCGTGTGCGGCTGCTCGAGATACTGAGACAGCGTCGCTACAGTGAATGTGATGTCCGGGCGCGTCGCAACAGATAGGTACATGAGTGCACCTACGCCTTGGCGATAGAGCGAGTGCCCTCGGACGTCGAGTAGAGTCGGCGAGAGCGCCGGCGAACCGTAACCTAGGTCGCTGCCTGGATCCATGGGAGTGGTGATCGGCGCGGCGTTCTCGAGGCCCATGCGCTGAATAATGTCTCGGATGTACGCCTGCTGTCCAATCGAAATGGTGCGGCGCTCGAGATCGCGCGTGATGTGTAGCCCGAGTAGCCATTTGACCGGTCCGAGATCGACGACCTCAAAGTGCTTGTTCAGCTCAACGAGCAACGCGTCAATGAGCTCGTCGCGCGGTGCTGTCATCGAGAAGTCGTCCGTGGCGACTGCGCAGATGACGTAGTCTTCGCCCGTTTCGTCAATCCAGTAGAACACGGCCTCGTCCGCTGTGCAGACGATGTAGCCGATGTCGATGAATGTCTGGCGGAGGAACTGGTACCATGCGCGTCCGCCCTGCTTGGTACCGTAAAGACCCTTGCATAGGCGAGCGACGATCCGGCGACCTGGGTTCTCTGCCTTGATCTTGGCGTAGGCGGCGTCGAACTCCTCGTAGCGCGGCGGGAGCTTCATGTAGATAGTCTCCTCGATCGGCGCGTTGAGATACGCGTTCTTGACGTCCGCTTGGCGAATGACATGTCCGCGGCTGCTCGCAACAGACATGATGGCGCGGATGGATGAGTGCTTTGCGACCGGACTGTACGTGTCGTTAAAGTCGGTGCCTCGACGTTGACTATAGCCCTTCGCAATGAGCCGCGTCTTCTCCGTCGTCGTGTTGCCAACCTCGTCGTGCTTCGTGCGGAAGACGTAGCCACTCTCGACGATGTTCGCACCCTCGGGTGCCTCCACAAACTCGAACGTCTCGAGCTTGCTGATCTGATCGACCTCGCGCTGAATGCTCGCGCGCCAGCGAGAACCGTTAGGTCCTTCGAGCGCCTCGTCGAGCGTCCTCGGATCACCACCGTAGTTGGCGACGAGCGCGTGCTCGTTGAAGTTCGCGGCTTGGTCCCATCCGACACGAATGCCGGGTGAGCGAGGGTCGATGTCATAGTTGGCGGTTGTTACCGCAGCGGTCGGATTGTCCAGGATTTTGTACGTGCCCGGAGGTAACGCGGCCTGGCGTTTGCCTCGACCAAAGTTCGGGTCTACTGGTATGAGACCGTCGCTGCGCTTCTTTCGAAGCGTCGGCTGCGTGTTCGCGTTCGGCGGCGGCGTGGGTGCGCGTCCTGGATTGGCGTCTGCAGTGGGCGCATCGCTCTTGGGCGTACTCGGCTGCTGAGGCGTGCTGCTCGGAGTTGATGATTTCGAAGGGGTGCCCGACAGCTGGATTGGTGTATCCACCGGGCTGCGGAGAGCGGATTCCACTCTCCCTCCCTCGATGTCCGCAGTCTCGGGGGCTAGCGCCTGCTCGTTCGACGGATATACATCCCGTTCGACCGTGATGCTGCGCTTCGTTGGCCAGTAAATCCGGCAGCCCTTCGACTCTTCATCGTAGCCAATGAATCGACCTTCGACGGCGCGTGGCGAAAGCTTCGTGGCGTCGAGCTTCTTCACCCAGACCTTGTTTCCCCACGGGATAATGCCCGCAAGGTTCGGCTTCTCGCCCGTAGCGACCTCGTGCGGCGTGCGTCCGTCAGGAATCGCGCTCGTCGGCGTGCGATTGCGAACCCAACCAGCATGATGCTGCGCCTCGGCCCAGAGATTTTTCGGGAGTCCGGAGGCGGTGAGGATTGCTCGAGCGTCGTTAAGGAGGGTAAGATTGAGACGCTCGGCTGCGCCATTTGACTGGGGTGAGTCGTGGGTCGTGAAGTGGCGAACGGTGCCCTTGCGCTCCGTGTGCGTGAGGAACTCGTTGCTCATGTACTCGCCTCCACGGTCAGAGCCTAGAATGCGGATCTGCGCACGTCGCTGAACGTCGACCCAAGCTTCGAATCGCTGGTAGCGATCGAACGTGTCGGACTTCTTGGGAATGAAGTACTGGCGAACCTCGTGCGAATGGATGTCGAGGAAGTTGAGCGCGTAATTCGCGCCACCCAGCGAGGTTACCTCAGCTGGTCCCCAGAGATCCGTGACAATCTTGTCACCGTATGCGTGGACACGGTCGCTCGTGCTCTCCTTCGGGAACGATTTGCGAATCGCCTTCGCGCGTGTGCAGATGTCACATGGCTCGGGCGTCGAGTCCATGTCGAGCTCGATGCCGAAGACGTGACCGTCGACGACCATCTTGCGTAGCGCATCGTGGTTGACGTGGTTCATCGCGCGGTGGAGTTCGCTGATCGACATCTTGCGCGTAGTGGCTACGGCGGCGTGGGCTGTGTTCGTGCGTGCGCCAGGTGCGACCCGATACAGGCCGTCCTTGAGCGGTATGCGTCCGATGATACGTCGCGCCGGGCGTGGCGTCATGACTGTGCACGTGCCGTCCTCGATGGTAACGGCGAAGCCCTTGCGGTCAATGACCGGGATGGAGATCATCGCGTATGCGGCGCCGGGTGCGTAGAGCACGTCCGAAATGGTGACGGGCATCGGCTCCTGGCCTGGACCCATCGGGAATTCGAGCCGAACGTCGCCCGTGCCAACAGCGTTAAACTGCTGACCGTACGCGGCCGTGATCGGGACGTCCGATATCGTGCGGAAGTTGACGTACTTCGAGCGGTCGGGACAGATGTGGATGCTCGCGCCGGAGTCCATGATGATGCCGTAGAACGGCTGCGTGGCGGCGGCGGTGTGAGTCGGAGCGGGGGATGCATCGAGTGTAACGCCGAGTGCGACCGTCTCCTTCTTCTCGGAGCTCGCAGCGGCAGCGTTCTGCTTGCCCTTGCGATTCCACGGCGCCTGACCTTCCTTCGGTCCGCCCTTCGCATAGCAGTCGGCGAGCAGGTGTCCGTCGCGATTGCAGTTCGTGCATCGCTTGTCGGACTTGCCTTTGCCCTTGCCACGACCTTTGCCCTTCTCCTTCCTCCGTGTCTCCGCTCCGAGCGCAGTGTTCGCCTGCGACTCCTCGACCTTCTTGCTGTTGTTCTCGCTCTGGTAGAACGCTTTGATAGTCGCGATGGTGACGGCGCTGGAGACCGGCACTTTCGTGATGCGAGCGGCGGAGTCGAGACTGTGAAGGATGATGCGGTAGGAAGACGGCATAGCCGTGCGGATGTCGGCGGCGAATGTGATGTCGTCGATGGGGGACTTCATGAGCGAGAGGCGGTCGAAGATGTCGACCATCTTGGTGATAACGGGAGTGGGATCGGCGCCTTCTTCGCAGCGTAGCGAGCGCATGCGACGCGCGAGTTCGCGCGGAACGTCGACGCCCTTGTCCTCTTGGTCCTCCTCGAGCGTCTTCCACATGTCGGCGGCGGACTCCGCCTTCCGAATCAACGCGAGAACGCCCGGGCTCACCGAGTTGTACACGATCTCTCGGATCGTCGCCTCCTTCGACTCGTACTCCTCCACCTCGTCCAACCTCTTCTCTGCCACGTCATCGGCCAGCGGCGTCGCGCCCGTCTCAGGCGCGCCTGCCTCGTAGTAGCTTCCGTCTGTGCGGAGCTCGATGTTCTTCGGCTTCTTGGCGGTACCCCGAATGTGTCGCATCAACTTGCGCTTCATGAACGCGTTCAAGACGATGTCCTTGTATGACGGCCAGTTAGACCCGTCGTCCAGGAGCTTCTCGATCTTGGGATGAATGTCGACCATACTAGTGGGGGCAGGGCCCATAACCTAACAGCGATAGCAGGGAAAGCCGAAGCTGTAGACAGACAGTAAGTCCTATATTCTTCACCTGCGAGATAGCGGGTCATCTAGCTACCTGTAGACAGACAGTAAGTCCTATATCTAGCTAGGTAGTTAGTATAGGTAAAAGGAATGCATAATGGATGGTACTCACTCTTCACCTGCGAGATAGCGGGTGAAGAGGAGGGGAAAAGGACGACGAAAAGAAAATGATTTCGATTACATAATACTGTCCTGATGGCGTCACTGCTAGTTCCGCTCGACTCGGAATATCTCATCTCAACAGAAGGCGGACGAGCCAGCGATCAAGGTCGAGCAGTTCACGGCCCTAATGGAGAAAGCGGCAGAGCAGATCGCGAAGGCGTATAGCGCGGGACGAGCTGACGCGATGGGGATGAACAACGGAGGCCAACAGCCGTCAGCGTTTACGCGCGGACCCCCAGGCCCAATGATGGCATCGGCGACACGTTTCGACCGCCCCCGCCCAGCCCCAGGGCAAGATGGCGCCAGGTGCTCGTTTTGTAATGGGCCCGACCACTTCATCCGCGAATGTCTTGTTCTGCAGGATTACATAGCGACGGGACGGGTGGCACGCAACGAGATGAACCAGGTAGTGCTCAAGGGCGGCCGGCCCGTACCGTTTGGAATGGGCCCGATACAGGCAAGAGTGGACGAGTTTTACCGCACGGACCCGTCGGGGCTACGCGCCGACGTCGCTGCCAGAGTCGCTGGCAACGCGACGGAGACGATGATGTTGGCATCCACGGGACCCATCGCGGTCACCGATTATCCGCTCCGCCCTGCGCGCGACCAGCCGGTCGCGGGGCTCATCCAGTTAATCCCGCCCTTGACGGACGACGAGCGACTCGAGGAGTTACACCAGGAGATAGCGGTCTTGACGCTCATGAAAGAGAAACGGAACGCAAATCGGGTCCGACGGGAGGCGGCAATCAGGAATGGCGAGTTACCCCCGCCGATCGGCCCCCTGCCAGGGGAGAGGGTACGGACCAGAAGAATGATCCCTGAGGTGGTCATTCCGCCGTCAAAATTCACAACGAGGAAACCAAGGGTATCGTTCGCAGTACCCGAAGAGAAGGAGATCCCCGAAGCTGCGGAGGAGGAGAGCGAAGAAGAGTCCCCCCTAGAGGGGGGGAACATCGTGGATGCACCGGAGCCTATCCACCCCTTCGCCTCTGTCCCCGATGCAACGTATATACCCGTCGGCGAGCCGCCCCGACTCGACAAAGGGAAGAAACCGGCCGTCGCCTATACAAAAGACACGCCAATCCACAGCGAGGAAGTAGCAAAGGAGGTGTACGGTCGCGCGATGGGGACTTCTGTCACGCTTACCCAGGGGGAGCTACTGTCGCTGGCACCTGAAGTACGCTCGCAGCTTCGATACGCAATTACGCCTCGTCGCATAGCGGCCCCGGTATTGTCGGGAGGGGATGCTCCCGTAGCAGTCTTGCACACAGTCGTAGGGGAGAGCGCGGAAACTTCGCGGGGATGGTCGGACCTACCGGGCGATTTGTACGAGGACGAACGCGAGCAAGAGAGGGATAGGGTTCGTGGGTATACCTCGCATATGCCCGCGGCCTTTTTACAGGCGGTACAAAGTCAGCCGGCTGTGCCTCCCCTGGGATCGCTTGTGCTGTCCGACCCGATGCTAACGCTGATGAGCGCGTCGGTGGAGAAGCCCGCCCCGCTGGTCGTGTCGAAGGAGTCATCCGCGCTGCGGGCGGTTCTGCCATTAGTGGACAATCAAGCGCACATCGAAGCGATCCTGGACCCGGGTTCCCAAGTCATCTCCATGTCCGAAGACGTCTGTCATTTTTTAGGGCTGGCCTACGACCCGGCAATCACGCTAGACATGCTCTCCGCTAACGGATCAATTGATAAGTCGCTTGGCCTCGCACGCAACGTCGCGCTGAAGCTGGGCGACATAACGCTCTACGTGCAGATACACGTCATACGGTCCCCAGCATACGATATATTACTCGGGCGACCATTTGACGTCCTCACGGGGAGCGTGGTCCGCAATTTCGTCGATGAGCGGCAGACCGTCACGATTACCGATCCCAATACCCAGGCGACTGCGACGGTACCGACTGTAGAGCGCGGCTCGCGTCGCATCGTGCAGAGTGCCAACGAGCGCAGGGATTTTCGGCTCTAGAGGCGTCGTTGGAGGACCAGGCGGAGGTCGCACTGGTGTTCGAGTTCGCGGGCAACAGCGCCGACCCCATTTCCGTAGAAGCCATGGTCCCCTTCAACCCCTCTAGTTCCCCGGATGAGTTACGAGCCACTTATTTATCATTTTGCGACCTTCCAGAATCTACCTCTCACGTATTTAATCGGCCGACGGACGCGACGTTGGAGGTTCCGTCGGCGCCCGTTTTCTTTCTAGCCCCAGCTGGGCTGCCATCGCTCGCAAGCCCACAAGAACTCCATGGTTATAAGTCGCTAAAGAGCAGCGCACGGGCGTGCGCGGTCTTCGCTGCGACGAAGAAGAAGTACAAGCCAGCCCACCTGAAAGTTAAGCCAGTGCTCGCCGAACTGCCCGGACAGTTCAGGATAGTACGCGACATACAGGGCGACCCGCTCGCGACGCTACCTGACTTGCCAACGAAACCACCCGATTTCCAGCCAACTGGTCGTTACACAGAAGAGCGCCGCGACCAATTTGATGTAGTGCACGAGGGCGACTTCTTGTGGAAGGAGGAACGGAAATTATTGCACCATTTCATGTGCGAGCATAACGGCGCGTTCGCGTGGGACGATAGCGAGCGTGGTCACTTCCGGGAGGATTTCTTCCCGCCGGTCACGATACCCGTCGTACCGCACACGCCATGGGTCCAACGCAACATACCAATTCCGCCAGGAATATACGACCAGGTTATGGAGCAAATCAGTCGGAAGTTGGCCGCGAACGTCTATGAACCGTCAAATTCATCGTACAGGTCGCGGTGGTTCTGCGTCGTCAAAAAGGACGGCACGAGCCTACGCATAGTTCACAGTCTCGAGCCGTTAAACGCCGTCACGATCGCGCATTCCGGCGTACCCCCGTTCACTGACCAACTTGCCGAACAGTTTGCTGGTCGGGCGTGCGGGGCGATGCTGGACTTGTACGTCGGGTACGACGAGCGAGCGTTGGATCCGGCGTCGCGCGACCTCACGACGTTCCAAACTCCATACGGGGCACTGCGGCTAGTGACGCTGCCTATGGGTTGGACAAATTCGGTCCCGATATTCCATGACGACGTTACGCACATCCTCAGGCCGGAAATTCCCCACGTCACGATACCGTTCATCGACGACGTACCGGTCAAAGGTCCCGCGAGTGAATACAAGGACAGCCAAGGGCGCTACGAGACAATCGCAGACAACGCAGGAATCCGCCGATTCGTGTGGGAACACTTCCAGAATCTTAATCGGGTCGTGCAGCGCATGGGGTACTCGGGAGGGACGTTTTCAGGCTGGAAAGCGATCCTATGCGCGCCAGAAATTGTCGTAGTCGGGCACCGCTGCACGAGGGACGGTCGCATTCCCGACGAGCAACGGGTCGCGAAGATTGTCAACTGGGGGCCATGCCAAGATTTATCGGACGTACGGGCGTTCCTCGGGACGGTTGGAGTGCTGAGGATTTTCATCCACCATTTTGCGCATCGCGCGCATGCACTCACACATCTCACGAGGAAAGACGTGCCGTTTGAGTTCGGGGCGGAACAATTGGCTGCCATGGAGGATCTCAAGAGTGCCCTCTTGGAGTCGCCAGCGCTAAAACCGATCGATTACCAATCGGGCGAGCCCGTCATCCTCGCCGTGGATACGTCACCCATCGCAGTCGGGTTCTTGCTGTGCCAAGCCGACGCCGACGATCCGAAGAGTCGCAAAAAGCGTCGGTACGCACGGTTTGGATCCATCGCGTTGAACGACCGAGAAGCGCGCTTCTCGCAACCGAAACTGGAATTGTATGGGCACCAGTCCCTGTAGTATAATAAAAATTAAGACCGGTAGTGACCGGTCTGACCATTACAATGATAGACCGGTAAGGCTATAATTAAAAGTAGCAGGGGAACCAATGTTTTCCGACATATTGCCCGGGTCATGTGACGACCAGCCTGTCCTGGAAATGTGTTCCCACGGTGTCCGCCCCAGCGGGAAACCGATTATTTAGGTCGGATAAATACCCGAAAAATCGAATCAAATAGGGAAAATATTCTGCTGGCACTTATTATTTTCCCACGGGTGATGGTCCCAGTGGAAACCGCACCGATAAATGCAGGAAAAATTGGATTAAATACTAAAAATATTGTACTGGTTCTTCCTGGGGCTTGGGCAGCCAAATGATCTAGGATAATGCACCAGTTTCTGCCCTGGATAGCACCAATCATACTGTATTTCTCCTGGGCTGGACACTGGTGCATATTCCCACGATAATCACCACCTACAGCTACCAAAATGTGAAAAAAAGTAGGCTCAATTCTTAGCAATCTGTACAAAGCAGCTTCTGAGTAAGAGTATAGTGACAAAATGGTGAGCTACTCAGTTAGAAAATCCTGGTTCATGGCCAGGCACAATACACAGCACAGCCTTTTTGTACTTATATACAATATTTCAAAGATTTTAAGTCCTACCTCCCAGGAGTACCTCAGGTTCACACCAAGCTTGTTTTCAAAATAGATAATCATTTAGTTGAAAAAATGATCTGACTAAATAACTAAGTGCTATCCTGTTGAAGGTGATACATGGTATCGATCTTACACAAAGCATGGGACATAAGGTAGGCGACAAACGTGGACCAATGGAGATAAGGGAAAGAGAAGATACCGACGGTTGTTGGTAGTCAATCATCTCCTGTAGAAAGACATAGTTTAGAAAATGAAACGTACAGATGAACTGGACGACTTACCGAGAACGAGGACGCTTCTTCGGTTTCGGGTCGGGGGCAGAAACAAGCTTCGTCGACTTCGCTCCCGGGTCGGCGACCTCCATGCGCCGCTTCGTGGGCTTCGAACCAGGGGCGTTGTCCTCCGCACGACGCTTCGTAGTCTTTGACCGAGCTACATCTTCCATATCTGCCGCCAAAGCCCGGGCCACCGAGACGTTATGCGTGACGAAGAGGACTGCGGAGACGTCGACGACAACGTTGAACCACCGGTCGTATGCGTAATCCTCCTTGTCGTCCTTGACCGCTAGGCCCCACCAGAGAAGGGCTGCGAGGACGCTGAGCAGCCCATTCTGACCAGCTATGCAGACCGTCGACCAGTCCATGGATGGGGAGGGCGGCATGATGTCGCCGTCCTTGTCGAATCGTTCGGCGGGCTGTAGCGCACGCCACCAGTCTTCAAACCTGGTCATGAAAGTGTCCAGGTTCTGGATCTTGCCGTCGTGCCACGGACGCCTGCTCTTCGTCCACAGACGGACCTCCTCGGGGCGGTGCTTGGCACCAAGTGACAAGGACTCGCCGGGCTAGAGGATAGGTTAGCAATGTGTTAGCAAATAAGGTGGGCGGCACTCACCCCTTCCCCAAACCCCATGGCCTCTTCGAACCCGCCATAGCGTGTGACGAGAGTTTCCCACTCTGGCCCAAGGGCAGCACTCCGCATCTTCGTCACAGCACAGTCGAAGAGCTTCGGCCATCCTCGATTCGCCAGGGACGGCTCAACGGTGGAAGCGTGTGGGGCATTTGACGAAGGGGCCACGGTCGTGGTAATCGTGGCCCTCGAAGGAGCAGCCTGTGCCGCAGCCGCGGGTATGACCGGCGTCGAGGATATGGCGTCCTCGGTGGAGCTGGTGACGGTCACGGTGCGGATTGGCAACGTTGGCACCGTGTTCGCCACCATCGCCCCGCTCGTGGTCAAGCCGACTATCGCGGACGTGCTTGGGCGTGCGTCCAGGCCGTGTGCACCGTCGGTGGGCGGGGACTCTGGGGCGAGTTGCGCCTGAGTTGATGTTGAAGTGTCGGGGGTGAGGCTACCGGCAAGCACGGCCGTCTCGCCCGCTGCGCGTAGGACGAGCGGACCACCGCTCGTCATGTCGGAAAGCCTGGGCGACACGGGTTGGAGGGTGGCGTCCGTGCTAGGCGCGTCGCTGGACGTGGCCGCGGCGTCGTGGGACATAGTCGCATTGCGAGCAGACGCGACCGAGCTCGGGCGGGGTGGGACTGCGGAAGACGGGGATGGAGGGGAGGGGTAAGAGTCCGAAGCGCCGAGCAGCACGGTCGAGTCGAGGGAGGTGATGGGAGCTGCCCCGGAGGACTCGTCGCTGTTGGTGCGCGGGGAGACGTCAGATCGCTGGCCAGTGGTCTTGGATGCGGTGGCAGCGGTGGCAGGCGTCAAAGAGTTGGGCTGTGCGTCGGGCGACACAATGTGAGAAGGTCCTGCAGTTGTGTTAAGATGCAGCAACGTAGACTATGATGAATACGAGCTTGACGAACCGGCGTCGATAGATACGCGCTGTGTGTTGCCAGTGTTGGATCCGGAGTTGTTGCTGGTGTTGGAGTTGTCGCCGACTCGGTGGACGGGCTGTGCACCGCCGGCAGCACCGCCACTGTTGCCTGTTCCCTTTTTGGCCATCCGAAGAATGTCCGCCGCTATTCGCCGAGTCAGCGACAAGTCAGCTAAGGCCACAACGTGCAAACCGCTCTGCTCACCGAATGCAGCCCGCGCAAAGCCCCCCATCGATTCCGACACTACCTCATACGCCGCACGGTCATGCTGCGGCCACAGCTCGTCAACAATGCCCTGCTTCTTGCCCGCGTGCACGCTACAGGTACGAGTCGGTCAGTAGTGTAAACACCTACTAAAGAAAACAAGCAGAACACACGAATGAACCTCTACGTGCCCGTCTTTGGAAGGCACCGGACCCGCGATGAAGAGCGACGCGGCGCAGTTGAAGCGCGCCGCAACCATGTCTACAATGGGCTGGAGGAACATGTAAGCATGTGCACTCGTCCTGTGAGCAAGTCAGCGACTTGCACGACATGCTCAATAACACGGTGAGTTCATACCATTCTCGATCTTCGTCAGTCAGCGGAATTTGCAGGAACTTGGCCCTGTATTCTTCCATGTCGGCCTTGTACATGTCGTCGACCATGGCCCTCACATCCGCCTTCACCTCTTCAGTCTCCGAGGCCCACATCTCTCGAACCGCACGCATCCGCAGATGTATGTCCTTAGCACCATCATCCTTCCCATCTTCATCGCTCTTCCCATCGCCATTGCTCCTGCGATCGACATCGCCATCCATGTCACCATCATCGCTGCCGCCCTCGTCGTTGTCTTCCTCGCTGCCGCCCTCGCCCTTGTCTTCCTCGCTACGGTCGGCAACCTTCTTCCGCAACTTCTCGTAGTGGGCGGATATCTTGGCAGTCCAGTATTGCTTGCAGTACACCTGGGCTACCTGCTGACGACGTGGAGGCTGAATGACCTGCTCAATCAGCGCTCCGAATGTATCATCCGATGCGCTCGAGGCCTCCGCCGGCATGGGCAAGCGCCGTACGCGGAGAGGATACCACGTAGAAATTCTCTGTAAATATGTGAGTCCTCTGCCATCGACATAAGACGTCTTTACTCACGCGGTGAACCTCCTTCTTGAACGCGTCCCTTCGCGCCTGCTCAGCTTCGTCCTCATCTCCGTACTCCGACACCTCCTCCAGGGCTGCTTCATCTGGGTCCTCCAGCGGCTCCGTCGAATCTTGGTCGATAGGCAAGTCACGTCCATATTTGATGCAGAACATTCGAGAGACCTTCGTGTAGAATTTATTTACCTCGCCGCGGTTACCAGCAATCTTGCGGTATTCTGGGACCCAACGCTCGAGGAACTCGAGCTTCGTGCCACGGGCCCAAGGAGGACGGCCGCGACGGCTCTGCCCAGTGGACGAAGACGTTTTCTTTCGAGACCGCTTTTTCCCCGGCTGCGCCGGCTTTTTCCCTGGCTGTGACGACTGGGGCATTTTGGGGCTGGTACGAGGAACAACGAGGAGCGGAGGACGACGAGGAGGGCGATGTGCGGGTAGGTATTCGTTGTTCTGAGCGGGCAGAGGGAGGGTGGGGAGACGGAAGAGCGTACGGTGAGCGGGCAGAGGGAGGGTGTGGAGACGGAAGAGCGTACGGAGGGGTGCTCGGTGGATCCGCGCACCGGTAGTTAGTCTTGGCTCGAACTATTTCCCCCCATCCCCGGCTTGTATTATCAATATAATAAGCCGCGTTTTTTTTGCCGTGGCATGCGGCTCTCAATGGCGCCACCCAGATCGGGAAACTAGCGACTGACATTGGCTGTGAAACACTACCTTCCTTCCCTCTGCTCTGCGGCCGGAAAATGTGCAAGGCAGGGCACGGGTAAAAGAATGCACAAATTGCGTATATTCACAACGTAGGGACCACCAAGATGCTCTTGAACTATGCTATCGTTCGCCCATTGACCCGCCACCACAGTAGGTACCGCCTGTCATAAATACATTCATCATGTCAGTTGGAGCCGTGATGCGTGACGACCACTCACCTAAGACGGCATCCCATGCTCCGTTTTCTTGTCCCAACTCCTTGAGTATGGCCGCGTCTCGCCCCGTCGCTTTGCCTCGTCGAACGCCTTGCGAGCAGCCTTGTACGTGGGGAACTTCTTGTACTTAGCGAGGCGGGATACGCCGCGCGCGGCGGTGAACTCCTCTGAGCTGAATGGTACGGTTAGTACAAACGGAAGAGGACATGAACCTGACTACTTACTCTACACGATATACCCCGGGCCCTACGCCTTTGAAAATGACCCACGCCTCTCCGTCCCACGGCTCCTGCTCCTCCGGCTCGGACTTGGCACGCCTGTCATCACCAGGAACAGACGCATCATCGGGGACGGACGCTTCGCCGTACGCCAAACCAGATGCATTCGCCAACTTTGCGGATGTTGCGGACGACGCTAGGGTTACAATTGTATGAGTGCGTATTTCTGGTGAGCACAGTCTAAGGGACTACTCACCATTGCCATCCTTAGACGATTTCTTCGGCGAGAAGTTAATCGTCAAGTTCGCAAGACGCTCGGCGAGGTCCTCAGTGGGAACATCAACGGTCACAGTGACGCGGGTCATGGTGTGGGGGAAGAGAGAGATGGAGATGCACGAGGCGTGCTGTATGCATGCTCCTGTCATCGATCAGTTACGTGATGCGGCCAGCAGGAGCACGTCACGGACCTAAGGATATCCGAAGAAAGCTGCAAACAAGCCATGTTTAGAAAATTCAACGGCCTAGAAAGAGACAGCTTATCTATAGATACTATTGGCCAGCGTCGCAAGACGCGTCATGGCGCCGGTATACAGAGGCGACTGGATGCTGCCTGCCTAGTAGACACCGAGAGCCTCGCGGGCACGCCCGATGTGACTGTTCTATGGGATATATGACGGGTTGGCCAGATAAAGCAAATGTTACGTGGGCACGGACCGAGAGGACTTCAGGTTGGTGGTCGGCGAGGCAGCGTAAGGAATGGGGATGGGAGTACGGCGGCCGCTTCATATTGCGCAAGGACCTACGAAATTACAGAGCTAATTACGAGGCAAATGCAAGGCGTACGAGCTCGTCGTATTGCTAGTATTGGGAAAGCCGCGCTCGATTTACCAGTCATAGAGCTCCGAGAAGGCCCGAGTATTGACCCTATATACGCGTTAGCTGCCTGACATACATAGCTGCAGAAAAAAGGACGCTGCAGAAAAAGGACGCACCTTCTACCCCACAGGACAAGGCGCAGGTCCTCTAAAGCAGCACGTCGTGCATCTCTGCCTTGCTGTGCAAGTTCTTGCTCTTGAAGAAGGCCCGCAACGAGCCGTCGAAGGCGATGAAGCCTGAGGGACCCCGTGCTGACGCCGCCGTTGATGAGATCATGGGCTTCGCGAACGTACTTGTCGATCCAGGTTTGAACAGTCCCGATAAACTCAGGCACCCAACCGCCCTCGCCGAGTTGCTCAGAGAGACGATCTCGGAGTGCTACGCAGTCGCCAGTCAGCGCCCACTCGGCGTCGGCGTCGCGATGGGGATCGTCCGTTGGGTCGCTATGTGCGAGCTGGCAGCGGTAAGAGCTACAAAGAATAAGACATGGTTATAGCTTCACGTTAAGAATGGCCACGCACCTGCGCATGCCACACTGCTCCCGCCTACGTTTCGCGATGATTGTCTGGCGAGCCGCTTTGCTAACCTTTCGGCGACCTTTGTTGACCTCATAATAGAGCTTTTGATATCCCTTCCGCTCCTCGCGTTTTCTTGAGAGCATTTGTCAGAGATTGCTTGGAAACCAGCAGACAGTGAACACACCGATGGTAATAGGATCCTTCTTTAGCCATAGTTGACCCCGTCTTCATAGTTGAATGAGGATGTAGATAGAGTGGTTTCACGTTGTAGACAGAGGGGTGAGGCACCGGAGAGGATGGTTGGTGTGTGAGGAAGGAAGCACCTCCGAGTATCAGTCAAGCGCGTCCAATGTACTAAGAGCAGGCCGCAGCACTTGACCCCGACCGAGCTCCCATCCCACTCTTGCGTGTAAAATTCTAATTTATATTCACAGAGGTGGGGCAGTGCCTAAATGCATTTAGTAATATTATAGGGATTTGTCCTTCATTGTGCGATACAGTTCGAGGTCGATGTTCATTCTTTTGTGTCTGCGGCCTGGGCACCCGCCTGGCGCGCATTGTACCCAGGCCGCGATGCCGGCCACCATCATTTAAATAAAGCCCCCCGCTCTCGAACCAGCTTGCATCTCCGTCGTCTCACCCCTTCCCCCGCTCCCTCCCCCGCGACTGTTCTCCATCCGTATCAGCAGCGTTTTATTTCTCAAGCAGCCAGGTGCGCCTGTTTTCTAAATTATTTACCTCTACATCCCCAAATTCCCCTTCGCGTCTACCACTCCCGGACAATGCATGTTAGTGTACCCTACCGGGTCCTCCTGCTGCGTCTGTGGCCGCTAGTCGTTGAAGCCGCGTGCGGCACATGAAACTCCCTGGCAAATCTTGACGAGAGCCCGACAGGGACCGCTGGATGCGTCGGGGCGCGTGTGTCGCGCCGCTGTTAGCCAGCTTTCAACCTCTGCGTGTTATATGATGTTGATGCTAATGCATTTTATTAGTGAGCATTGCAGGTCGCGCCGGCGACGCGTCTTATACGCCGCGCGACCATGTCTCGAACCGTACGTATTTCAAGTACCTAATCTCGCCTTTCCTGCATGCTAACGTACGCGTTAGACGCGTTCTAAACGCGTTTTCTCCCCGTACGAGCTCGACCCAGCTGAGCTGCTCCCTAAGGCAGCCCTCGTCGTCGACAGCGATTGCAACCTTGACGCGCTGATCCAAGACGCGTATGAACGGGCGGAGGCGTGTGAAGATGCCGAGGATGCCGAGCAGGCACGTAACGACGGCAACCGCCCTCCGAGTACCGGCCCATTGCATCCACCCCTTCCAACTCCTATCGCCGATGGCAATACCGATATGTTGACCGAAGCCGAAAACGCTGCGAAACGGCACACGATTGTTCGTCGAAATCGCCTCCGCCAGCAGGCACGGATTACTAGTCGGATGGTGAGCTACAAGGTTCGAAGCAAGCTCGTTGCCAAGTACTCTACCCCCAAGAAGATCACTGTTCGAATTGTGGCCGAGAAGCTTCGTCACGCGCGCGGAGGGTGGGTGGGGGTGAAGAGCCATGGGCTCCTCTTCGTGGGCCGCAAGCGGTTGGCCAGGTTAAGGGCGCTGAACTATCAGTACTATGCATGGAATGGCAGGTGCGTTACAGTCCCATCGAAAGCATTCTTCTCTCTGACAGACGTCAAGGACGAATCACGCGATCCTCGACTCTAAGGATCGCATTATCGGTAGCCTGGCCGGGCGCCCAGCCGGGGACCCCACATGGGACGACGACTGCGTCCTCGCATACGACGAACTCGCTGAAGGCTTGAAGGAGCTCAAGCTCTCCAAGGACCAAGTCTATCACCGACGAGGTGATTATCCCGCCCTGTCCACGGGCATTTCGTATGGAGGAGGGCAAACTGTGAGTGTTAACGTTGTTACCCTTCGTACGCGCTCACAGATGGTTCATGCAGGAGCCCGCCGAGCTTCTGCTCCACGAGACCAATCGACCCATCGTCAAGAAACTTTGTCGCGGCCGTGGCATTTACCGCATGTCCGGCTTCATGAACGGTAGGTTGCGGTATATTCTGGCTTTGTTCCAATGCTAACGCGCGTCCGAAAAGCCACCTTTGCAATGGGCTCGCCCAAAATGTACAAGAATTACGAGTTCAACATGGGCGAGATACTGGAACATCACCCCGACCTGCACCTGCCGTACGACAACTCGATTCGTGCCGCCACGACGTTCAACTTCGGGCCTCGCGCGTTCACGAAAATTCACATCGACTCAGCTAATCTTCCCAGTGGCTGGTGCAGCATAGCATCCCTCGGCGAGTACAACCCACGGACCGGTGGCCACATTATCCTGCACCACGCAAAGCTTATCATTGAATTCCCCCCACACTCCGTTGCTCACATTCTTTCCGGGTCGTTCCCTCATGAAAATATTCCCATTGGAGAGAATGAAACCCGGGCCTCGATCACGCAGTACACAGCGGGCGGGCTGTTTCGCAGGGTCGCGTACGGGCATCGTACGGAGCAGGAGTTCGAGTCGCAGGACCCGGTGGGCAAGGCGGCTATGGATGCCAGCAGGCGGCAGCGCTGGCATGAGTCCGTGGCCTTGTTTTCTAAGTACGACGAGCTTGCGGCTGATATCGAGAGGGTCTTTAATGTAAAGTAGAAGCATGTGGGGTTTTTAATACGATATTGATGGCATAAGCGCGCGTGAATGGGGCAGGTCGCGTCTTGTTGATTGTAGTCGGACTCCGCGGTCACGAGACCTGCGCGTCTTAGCACACCACCTCCATGCCACCCAAGAAGAAACCTTACGGCTTTTTTGAAAGCTCTGGCGGCGGTACACGATCTACACTGCTCAGATCTTCTGCCGACGGACGTCGTCTGACCCCTGCGGTTTCTGTCCTCCGACCTCGAGTCTACGCCCAAACTATACCCGATGTCTCCACCTCGACCGCCTCGCAACCCAGTCACTCACGCGACGACCAAGTGTCCATTCTCGACGGAGATTTCGATGGCAGCAGCTCGGGTGTCGGGTATGAGGAGGGCATCCTTGGTGTTGATGAAGGCGGCGAGGTTGTTCAAGTCACGGAGGCCGACATTGCGCTGGGACGAGCGAAGAGGTATCAGAACTCGGTGAGTCAGGTTGCAAAGCATGATTTATTTACCTGACAGACGGACAGGACTTCCCCCTCCTATCGTGGATACCCCTCCGAGACCAGTTTCTCGATGAAGTCCTTCGGCTGGAAGGAAGGGGCCAGTACTCCGGAGCAACGGACTGCCCCAAGTGCAACACCGATGCAGACCCGTGCATGCGGTGCTCCGATTGCTTCGGCGGTGAGCTGATTTGTGCGGCGTGCATGGTCAAGCTGCATTCGCGCAACCCTTTGCATCGCGTTGAGGTATGTGGCGCACCGGTGCCAGGATCGCGGAAGGCTGACTGATATGTAGAGGTGGGATGGCACTATGTTCGAGCGGTCGTCGTTGGCTTCCCTGGGCTTGCGAATCCAAGTCAACCATCCCCCCGGCACCGTTTGCGGCGGTCGAGAAGCGGCTCGAGAAGATTTCACCATCATCCACACGAACGGAATCCACACGGTCAGCCTGGATTTCTGCGGCTGTGGCCTTGCATCCGGCGTCCATCGCCGTCAGCAGCTACTCCGTTCCTCTTTGTGGCCTGCAACCGTTATCGACCCCAATACCGCCGCAACGTTTGCTGTCCTCAAGAAGTATCATCTCCTGTCCCTCACCGGAAAATTGACGGGCTACGACGCATGGCGAAGTCTCGAGCTGGAGACTGACAATTCAGGATGCTGCCGCCTTCCAGTTCGTTTTGTTTGTTTCCTCTCTATTTCACCTCTTATCTTACACTTGAGATAGGATCGTCTTCCCTCATGGATGGTCATGATGCGACAATGGCGGCATATAACAATGATGAAGCGCGGCGGGCGGGCTCACAGCGAGACGGGCATCGGTGGAACGGCGGATGGGGAGCTTGCAGTCCAGTGTCCGGCGTGCCCACTGCCCGGCATCAATTTACCGGAGGACTGGGAGGCTGCACAATCCAACCGATCGTAAGTCCTTTATTTGATCTGCTGTTATTTGTTGGTCCTGACTTGATATAGATGGCTTTATCGCCCCATAGTCGCTATGGATGCCAACTTTCGCATGAAGAATCGCCTTAGGTCGTCCAAGGCGAAGGACCCCGGGCTGCACACAGGCAAGGCATACTTTGTTCCGGACGATGTGTATGACGAATACGTGGCCGCCAACATCGACCAGGATGAGGTGCGTGTCAACACGGGCTTTGCTGTGAATTAGAGCTGAGTATCATATGCAGATGAGCGGATGCTCTCGATTTGCAGCGCTCACGGCTGCCAATCTGAAGAGCTCAAAGGGCCTCCGGGTAACGGGAGTAGGCGGGATATTTGATGCGCGGCACGAGTTCTGGCTGCCGAATGGTCTAGGCGACCTTCAGAAGGGAGAAAGGTGCGCAAATCATTTTATTGGTAGCCAGCAGGGTGCCTGACGGTTTTCAATCCACTAGGTACTGCAACATGGACTACATTTTCTTTAGTGCAATCAACCGGTTCAACACGACGTCCCTGCTCGTGTCATACGACATCGCATGCCAGTGGGGCAAGAACTTATCGAAACGAGCCGATGCAAACCCGACATGGCGCATCCCGGACTCCATCGACTTGGCAGTGCCGAAATTCCACATAGCCGCGCATCGTGAAGAATGCCAAGAGGACTTCGACCTTGCGAAGACCGGAGGGGCTGGGCAGACAGATGGCGAAGGCCCTGAACGTGGATGGTCGCAGGTTAACGGCGCGGCGGCGAGTACAAAGGAGATGGGGCCAGGCGGCCGACACGATACAGTTGACGACCACTGCGGTCATTCGAATTGGAGAAAGGTCGTCGGTCTGGGTAAGTGATATTCGCTACGAGGGTCACCAAGAGCTAACAGATGCCTGCAGGTGCTTCTCTTCTTCGTCGATTGAGAGCCGCACTTGCCCACGCCGCCGAACACGGCGACATATATACGGACTTCACGACCTCGCTGGAGCTGGACCATCCCGAGAAGCTAAAGGAGTGGAGGGATGAGATAGAGGGATGGGAGACGCATGGGCTCGGCGTGAACCCGTACAAAAAACCGGTGTCTGGTGAGTAAATTCTCCTCTACGACATGGGCTACAACTGAAATATTCCTGTGTAGATATCACAATTGCTGATGTGCGATTGGAGCTGGCTCAAGACGACTTCGACGCTGTTCAAGCAGCGGATCCGCTGGCATCGCAGCCTGCTGCCAGCTCGTTCCTTCTGTTTGGTTTTCGCCTTGAGGTCATGCAGTAAGTCTTGTTTTACGGCGTATGTTTGAAGTGGCTAAAGGTGTGTTTGTTAGGCTGAAGCTTCGATTGGACAAGTCAGGGCAGCAAGATGGCACGACGACCCAGTCAGCCCGCCTGCAAGAGTCAAGAACGTCCATCCTCCGGCTGCTGCACCGCTTCCGTGCGGACCAAGACATCCAAATGCCCCACGTCGCCGCCATCATCAACGTCGACGAGTCGACGCAGTCGCACAACACCATGAGGCCCGAGCAAATCAAGCTCTACCTGCCGTCCGACCTCAGTACACGGGAACGAGCCACTGCGTGCGACCCTGCGCTGCTGGAGATGGAGGCCAAGCTGCGATATGCAGGCGCATGCCAGTCCCTCGAGGATGTCCGCCATCAATTGCGGTTCCGAACGTATGTCAAACGCTTCAAGATCAACAATGTTGTCGGCCAACGTAAAAACACACGGGCTCGGGCGTTCCAAGCGAGCATCGACGATGCTGTGAAGCGTGCCGCCGCAACTTATCGGCTGCACAGGGCAGCTTACCTCCGGTTGGTGGGCCCCGGTTCCTGGGAGAAGCGACTGCGTGAGCTCCTCGATGAGCATCTCGTCGGCCTCGGCGAGCGACTGCTCGATCAAATCGACTTGGCCGATATCGAACGCGTCAAGGAGTATTTGCGAAGTCGACGGGGCCCGTCGTCCACGGGCGAGAGCAGGTACACGCTCCCGTGGATCTGGTACACGGCAGGGGCTGGAGGTGATGATGAAGAGGCAGAGATCGGAGAGGGTAAGTCGTGTTATTGTGTGTCTGTTTCATGGCTAACAGCTCTTTGCAGACCTCAAGCTGGAATGGTTCAAAACCCGCGCCCGGGCGACTCGCTGGATGGAGGAGATCCTCCATCTCGTGGAGGAGATGCGGCGTACCCCCGAGACCTTCAAGCACTGGGCACGCGAGTGGGGGCACAGAGCGTCCGCTCGTCCGGATGTCCCCACCGATCTCGCCGAAGGATTGTCGGCATATGCGCTGAAGCACGTCCGCATGTACGACAGCCTACGAGATGGATTCAGAGCTCAATGGGAGGATGTCCAGAAGGCCGCTGCGGAGTTCCTGTCTAATCGAGAGGACGACGGTACGGATATACAGGCCAAGGCTGTTGAACCCATGGCTTTGGGCTAGGTTTTGGGTATGTTTTCTGGTTTCTTTCAACTCCTTGTGTACTAATCATGTTCTGCTGTTTGTTATAGCCGTTCTTGGAAGGTTCAGACACTACCTGCCTATGCGGCACCCCCTGTATATTGACCTTTTCTCTGGTTTTTAATGTAATTTAATGGTTTTATGTGCTTTTAAGCCCCATAAAAAACATGTTCGACTTGTCACGTGCTCGTAGGAGCCATCCTCCACCGTGGTAATATTATCGAACTTTTATCGGTATTTCTGGGAGCTGTATGGACCAATTAATACCGATTTTCGTGAATTTGTCGGTTATCCGGCCGTGGGAACGAAAAATGAACTGTCACGTGGTCGCGCAGATACCCCACCCCGCCGCACCCAATCCCCCGATATTTTAGTATTATTTGCGGTATTTTAGCTATTTTATTTGCGCCTACATTTTAGTATTAGTGCTACCGGTCTATCATTGTAATGGTCAGACCGGTCACTACCGGTCTTAATTTTAATGGTGCTACAGATACGCCTGGTATGGGCTGTTTCGGGCGCTTCGTGCGCTCAAGATGTACCTCATCGGGGTGCGAAACATGGTCGTCGAAGTCGACGCGCGGTACATTAAGGGCATGCTCGACAACCCCGATATTGAACCATCGGCCAGCATGAATCGGTGGATTATCGCGATACTAATGTTCCATTTCATCCTAGTGCATGTGCCCGGACTGTTCCACGGACCTGACGGTATGTCGCGCCGACGGCGCCAACCGGGCGACGTTGCAGAAAACGAACGCGACGGCTTCGAGGACTGGGTCGACGCGATGTACGGATTTGTTCACCTAGTCAACGCCTACGTCCCAGGAAGCAGAGGAACGCGGTCGGGCGACCCCCTCGACCAGGCTCAGACCGCAATCGCGACGTTCGTGACCCAGACCACACCGGCGGAGCTGTCGTACGACGTCGTTGATCGCGACATCAAGGCGGAGCAAGCCGACGACAGAGTTGTTCGGGTGAAGGAATGGCACAACACACTCCAGCGACCAGACGGCATGACCGACCAGGAATATGCGACGTTTCTGCGCTACTGCACCGAGTTCTTCCTGGACGGCACGAGCCTCTTCCGCAAAGAATCGCAGGGGCGCCACCAGCTCGTCCTACCCCCGGAGCGTCGCGTAGCTGCTTTAAAGGCGTGCCACGACGACGTCGGCCATCGCGGCGCATACCCGACCAAAATGCTTCTGCTGGAACGTTTCTGGTGGCCGTACATGGACCGCGACGTCGCGCGGTTTGTTCGATCCTGCCATATTTGTCAGGTGCGGCAGGTCAAGCACGTACTCATTCCCCCAACGGTCGCGACGCCGGCGCCTCTGTTCGCCAAAATGTACGCAGACACTATGCACATGCCAGCGTCGCGGGGCTTCAAATACATCGTGCAGGGACGATGCTCGGTGTCGCACTTCCTGGAATGGCGTATGCTGCGTCAGGAAAACGCCAAGTCGCTCGCGCGGTGGATATTTGAAGACGTGCTATGTCGCTGGGGTGCCCTCCGCGAGATTGTAACGGACAACGGGACGCCGTATTTAGCGGCACTGAAGCATCTACAGGAGGACTACGGGGTTCAGCATATTCGTATCTCAGGATATAACTCGCGATCCAACGGGATTGTCGAGCGATCGCACTTCGACGTCCGACAGGCGCTGTATAAGGCCGCCGACGGCGACGCGAGCAAATGGGCGGCAGTCGCACACTCGGTGTTTTGGGCAGACAGAATTACGACGCGCAGGCGAATGGGATGCTCTCCCTACTTTGCGGCAACGGGAACGCAAGCGTTGATGCCACTCGATATTGTGGAGGCGACCTACCTGCTGCCACCGCCTGACTCGATATTATCGACCACGGACCTGATCGCGCGACGGGCCGTCGCGCTGCAAAAACGTCGCGTCCAGCTCCGCACGCTTCACTCAAAAGTGTTCGATAAGCGGCGACACGACGCGATAGTTTTCGAGCGCGAACACGAGGCATCCATCAAGAATTACAGCTTCCATCGCGGCGATCTAGTACTCGTTCGGTTCACGCAGTTCGAGAAATCTCTTGATCGCAAGATGCTCCCCCGCTACGACGGACCTTTCATAGTTATCGGGCGCCGACGGGGTGGGCCTTACGTTCTGTGCGACCTCCACGGCGCGGTGTTCGACCGCCCGACGGCGGAGTTTCGCATCATCCCCTATTTCGCGCGGACGCGACTCGCACTACCGCCTTTGCCCGAGTTCATCGACATACCAGCCCGACGGCTCTCCGACCTACTGGGACACCCACAGCCAGGTGACGGAGCACAGGAGGCGGGCAGCATCGACAGCGACGCGTCGGACACAGTGAGTAACAGCGCAGAAGATGGTAGCGTCGCATGAAACGCCCTACAAGACTGCTGGGGGCAGCAGTTTCAGACGGGGGGAGGATGCGACTAACTGACGAATTACGCTAAGGAGATACGCCGCGGACATGGTACTAACTGATACAATGCGCCGGAGCTTACTTTCTTTCTGCGCCGGAGCTTACTTTCTTCCTCCCTTGCGGCGGGGGAATTTTCTATTTTATGGAGCAGTCTTTTATTTAGCATCAGGGCTGGGGAGAACTAGAGTGAAAACAAGAAAATACAAGAACATCGCGTCGGAAGCGACGCGCGAGAACAACGGGAAACGGGGCGAGAAGAAAATCGTACAGGGGAGCACTACACGTCGACGTCCATGTCCACTACCTCCGCAGCGTCGGGATCAGCAACGACGCCAGCGTCGCTACTTCCGGCCTCTGCGTCCTCATCGTCGTCGCCCTCTTCCTCCTCGTCGTCACCCTCTTCCGCCTCTCCCTCCTCCTCCTCCTCGTCGTCAACCTCGTCCGCCTCTTCCTCGCCGGCCCCCTCGTCTCCATCGGTGTTGACGCCCGACGGCCCAGCTGCGGCAGTGGGGGCATCGCCGTCGCTGTCGGCGAGGGCCTCTGCAGCGTCGGAGCCCGACATGGGCGATCCAGGCAGCGGAGGAGACGGAGCACGGGCGGGCTCCAGCTCGTCCTCCTCCTCCTCCTCGTCGGAAGCGGTTGCACCAGGGGCAGAGCCAGCGACGGAGCTCGGAGGGAGCGTGGCGACGGTCGGGGAGTCGGGGCGATGGAGCCCGCTGGGACCAGCTAAGGGTGAGCCGGGAGCGGAGGGAGACGGAGCGGCGTCAGAACCGGGGACGTCGGAGGTGCCCCGAGCACCGTAGCGGTGGGTGAGTTGCGCCCAGCGGAGAAGGAGGCGGTCGTGGCGGTAGGGCCACAGGAGGAGAGTCGTCCGGCTGGCGTCCAGCTCCGCCTGGACGAGGGCGATGGACTCGGCGCCCTCGGGGAAGCGATCGGCGGCCGGGAGCGACTCGAACCGGCGCGCGTCTGCGTCCACGGACGACAACACCTCGGCCAGCAGGTCGCGGGCACGGCGAGCGGGTCTTAAGACCCCCTCCCTTTTGCCCACCATGCCCACTTTGTCGTACATGCTCGCTACCGTCTGTCTCCCTACCAAGCTTTTCCTCGAGAGCGAGGAGTGGAAGAGCCGCACTGAGGGGGATATTCCGCCTTGGGCCGCCGAGGCGACTACTGAAAACGTCCCCAACACATCGCAGGCACAACTGGATGCTGCGCGGGCGTTTGCCCAGCATGTCAGGGGCGACGACCTTAACCCCCCAAGGTTGCTGACGGTCCAAGAGACAAAAGCAAAGGCGCGCGACAAGCAGTACAGTGAAGGCCGGGTGACCGCACAGACATGGCACGCCATTGTCTGGAGGAGGTGGAAAGTGCCGCAGACCGTCAGGCAGCTCCTGGAGAACGATTTCGTCCATCCGAATGAATATATGACTGCTATGGGGAATTCGGAAGTAAGTTGCCTACTGTCCTCGATAGTTCCTTGCTCACGGGGGAAATAGTGGCCGTCTCTCACCGACGTCTCCGTGAGCCACGACCACGTCGCCACCACCCTTTTTGGCGACGATGCCTTCGTGTTCACCAGGTCGGGCGCGGCCCTCCTGATGCCCGAGGTACGCAACGTTGTCGGTTGCCTGCTCAACAATGTCTGGGATGCCATGCGGACCGGCCATGGACGCACGAAAAGAACCCGAGCGAAGTACGAGGAAGAGCTTGATGTGGGGTGGGAGGGTATGTGGGACCTGACTAACTCACGGTTTGCTCTTGCTGAACCCTGTCAGGCATCCGCGCGGGGAACGCGAATGCCAAGGGAATTCGGAGGTTCTTGACGACGCTCAACAAACTCATGGCGATCACCGTCAGGTGCCAGGACGGTGACGCAGCAATGAGCTTGGCGGCTAGGAAGGAGCAAGTGCGTGACATATTGGCGGGGCTCCAACCTGATGACGCGGACAGGACTGCTAGTAAGTGGCAGAGCTATGGAGCAAGCAGACCGTCTGACGACAAGTTGCAGAGCTCCCGAAACTGATGCGCGACGCTTTGAAAAGGTTGACGAAGGAACCACGCGATGGTGACCTCATCCCCTGGGCGCTTCATCTCAGTCGAGACGTAGACGCCGACGAAGAGGCACCTGACCACGAAGTACCAGTGGCAGAGGGGTCATTCGTGGGTGACGACGCATGGTGGACCACCGGCGTCGATCAATACAAGGACTACACCGTCGAACAACTTTGGAAAGCGCTCGGGATCACGACGGGCCAATTGCCGTTCTTCCATGCGAAGGTGGACATGGAAGGCAGCAAGTTGCCATCGGTCGATCGAGATTGGTTCAACGAGAAGGGCAATGGCGTGCCGTTGGTGCCCCACTGGCATCAACTCGTTGGTATTTGCAAAATGCTCGATTGCGCCTTCGACGGTAAACCAGTCCTCCTCATGGACGACGTGGGTCTCGGCAAGACCCTGCAAGTACTCGGTTTCTTCGCGATGCTCGCATGGTACCGGGAGGAGTGCCGGCAAGGCAGGCCCTACCCAGGTCAATATGGTGAGTGCTGTGACGTGTTACGTGCAGCGGGCGGTTTCTTATCCTCAGCAGAAGGGAAGAGGTTCGGGGGCCCAAACCATCAGACCGGACTAATCCCCGACGCCCCGTTTCTGATGGTGGTTCCGCCCGGCCTCGTCAGTCAGGTTGCTCAGGAGGTCGGGAGGTTCCTCCGCGCCGACTCGATTGCAGTCCAGCCAATCACCGGGGTAATTGTCAAGCGCCTAGGTGCTCTGGAGGAAATCAAAAAGAGGACAGGAAAGAGCTACAACAACACGATCTTGCTGATGTCGAGCTCGGTATCGTCGACTTCTTCATCCTCGACGAGCTGAGCTGACTGACCCCCAACAGGCTGCAGTATCTGACTTCCGTTATGTCATGGAGCCAGATCCTAGGGTCCACAAATTCACACCGCGTTTTCAAAAGAACATCGAGAATCGGCTGCCTGACACCATCTTCAACGAAACGTTCGCTGCGACGGCACTCGACGAAGCACACGCTATGAGGAGGGTGAATTTCATGTACATGGCTGGTCGGGCTATCGGAGCAAGATCGGGAGTCTTCGTTGCCATGACCGCGACACCCGTCCAGACCGACCCAAAGGTGACCTCTACACCGCCAATATCACGCAGTGCTCTGACCCGAAACACAGGATTTGTGTAATCTTGGCCGGGCACTCGGTCTTGCAGCGTTCAGCGACGAATGTGAAGACCGCATCAAGCAATGGATGAAGACCATCAATGCGGGGGCTGCACTGGACCGTAAAGACACGAGGAATCAAGGCCCTGCCAAGGACGTACTCACGAGGACCATCACTGGCCAGAGGAGCGTTAGCTACGGCAAGCATGCCCGGGAGGCGGTTGAGGAAGTCGTCGAAGAAATCAGGATTGGGTACGACGGTTGTGTGATTCGTCGCACGGGTAAGTCGATCGGATCGAACGGACGGCCGATCTCCGGCCTGTACCCATATCGTGAACATCTGGTCGTCCAAAAGCCCCACCCTTGGGAGATGCGCGTTCTGGAGCGAGTCGCAGTCGATCAACTCACGAATAATGCGGGAATCAGGAACCCGGCGAAACTTGTGAGTGTCATCTTAGCTCCAAATTGTCCGTCCCAGACGGACGTCGTGTGGCGGCTGGACTGGGTGGAGAGGCACCAGGGCAGACACGAGAGCCCAATGGCAAGATCGCGTCTGTCCGTCCTGGACGGACACCACGGCGCACTTTCCCCTAGGCGCCCAGCGTGCAGCGCCCCCGTCCGTGGCTTTGTACGTCACCGTCGGTGGAGTTTGTACAGTGCGTTGTAGCACACGGTGACGGCGGCGCCCACATTGTGTGCACTGGTCGGGCCGTGAGGTGTCCGTCCCGGACGGACACTGCGCGCTAGGGGAAGCAGCGCACACTAAACAAGCTGCTCGATGCCCGCCCGCATGGTGTCCGTCTCGGACGGACACTGTGCGACGCCCTCTGCGAAGGCGCTTTGCGCTCCTCATGCCACATCTCATGGCCTGGACTTATCATTTATCTATTCCACAGGATTTCTATCTCGACCTTCGCATTGCGAGCACGCACCCTGATTCTGTTGATGGGGGCCAACTTCCTGCGACCATGCAAGAGTACGAAGAGCGCCCGTCTCGGAAGCTGGACAATATGGGGGAAATATTGCACCACCATCTCCAGGACAAGCACGTCGTAACTGGGCTCAACTATGCGCAACCGGCGGGTATGCAATTGATTGTCCCTCCTTGGCCGTCACTGACATTTCTGTAGCCGATGGGGATTCTGAACCGCCGACCATCGAAGAACCACGGGGAGACGAGCCTGTCACGGACATGAGTCCCGACAAAGTCGTCATTTACTCGTTCTTCATCGTCAACCACGCACGCATCCAGAATGTGAGCTCCCCACCCCATGTTTTGTTGTGATTGTGCTCATACCTGAACATGCTAGCAACTGAATCTGCTCGGCGTGGACTCTCTCTTGCTGACCGGGAGAATGACGATGGAGGCCCGCAACAATGTCGTCGAAAAGTTCCGCACCGATCCGAAGATAAGGGTTCTGCTCATATCCGAGGCGGGAACAGTTGGCCTCAATCTTCAGGTGGCCAATGTTCTGATTATCGTGGTATGCAACGAGTTCATTTCATCTCACGCGCTCAATCAAACAAATCCGCCCGCAGGATGTGATGTGGTCCGTCTTGTCCGATCAGCAACTCATCGGACGTCTCTGGAGGCAACCACAGGCAAAGGCGGTGCATGTCTATCGTCTCATCGGACACCAGACGCCAGACGTGTGGCTGAACAACATTTCGTTCGCTAAGGGATACATCCAGGATGTCTTTACGAGCTCCAAACCGGCGTTCCGTGAGTGCCGCTGCACATGTCGGATCAATTTTTTCCCACTAAGTTTGGAACAGAGGAATTGGTGAACGCTCGTGAATTGGAAGATGACGACGAGCCCGAGTCGGAGGAGGAGAGCCCTCCGGTCAAGGCCCCGAAAGGCAAAGCCGTCAAAGCCGTCAAGCCTGTCAAGGCTCCGGCTGGCAAGAAACCGCGGCGCAAATCGCGCAAGGCAGACAATTCGAAGGTTGTCGATGGCGAGGACGACGCCGAGGAGGAGCAGGGCCCACCAGTCAAGGCTAAGAAATCCACGCAGCGTAAATCACGCGGCACAGACACGGTGCAGCCACCAGTTGACAAGCACGGAGCCTCTGCCACGGGCGGCACAAAGTTCTCGCATGTGGAGATCCGGAGTCCCCCCAAGGCGAAGTCCAAAGCTACGACTGCAGCCGCCGGCGCAATTTCCACGGAACTGTCCTTGGGGTCTGCGTCGAGCGAGCCGGACCCCGCTGAAACATCTTCGCGCAAATACGCCTTTCGTCCCAAGTCGCCACCAAGGATTGACGAAACGCGCCCGGTCTCCCGCCCCCTGACTCCAGGCGACCGAGCCTCAGCGCGCACGGGCGATGAATCAACTGGCCCGCCACCCGCTGACGCATCGCACACCTGTGATGAATCGACAAAATCTGCTCCATCGTCCCGCGCTCCGACTCCTGGAGGTCAAGTCTCATTGCGCACTGGCGATGAATCGACCAGACCGCCGCCTGCTGCTGCATCCTCCCGCGCCCCCACTCCAGAGGCGCCGGGCTCATCGCGCTCGGGTGAGCAGCTGCCATCCCCGCGTGCCTCGACAACGGACCCAGTCGTCGAGTCCGCCGACGAGTCCCGAGTCCATGGGCCCAACACGAAACAGGTTGCCGAACCGTCGACGACGGTATTGAGGAGTTCACTGGCGAAGAGCACGTTGGCAGCCGAGTCGTCGGGCGGCAAGCCCACAGCTTCCGCCAACAACGCGGATGCATCCAAGCGTGGGGCAAATGCGTCGACGGAAGAAGAGCCCGCGGCCAAGCGCGCGCGCCAGATGCGCGAGACTGAGGCGTCCGTCGACAGAGCGCGCATCAATAATGCGTTGCTCAAAGCACTGCGCAAAGGCTACCCTAAGTTGGACACGGGTGTTGTTGATCAGCGGGAGCCGGACGAGGACGACGCCTTGAACACTGCGAACCTAAACGAGGACTGGCCGAAATACATCCCCCTCATGCGCGCCATGGCTGAGTGCCATCTCAAGGCTGCTAACAATGCGAAGAGCCTGCCGACCATCGCGCGCTACCAGAACTTCCGCCACTGGCTCAGCCGATTGCAGAATTGGGTGCAAGGGATATCCAGCTCGATCGACATTCCTACCGGCCCTGAGTACTGGGATCCACGCCATAGGGTTGCGATCAGTGACGTCGCGACTCGGACTCGTGGAGCCAGCGAAGCGCCGGTGAAGCGCCGGACAGGAAGCCCAGACGGAGGCAAACAAAGCAAGCGCGCGCGATCGGAGAAGCTGTAAAGGTTGTCAGCGGTCATCTTCCTTGCTAGTCGTTTGGCGAATTATTGTGTACAATAGTTGTTCTCATCGGCTTGAAATACAGCCCTCGGCGTAATATACGCCCTTTGTTCCATGAATTGACACCAGACACGTCGGTGGACATATTTGTAGGAGGTTCAATTCACGCCCTAGCACCGTATGTGTCCGTCCTGGACGGACACGCGCACGGTGCCCGGCCTGTGTGGTTAGGCGCCCGCGTTCCCTGTGGGCCAGTGCGCCGTGTCCGTCTGGGACGGACACGCCGGGACACACCTGTTGCGTGGAAGCGCCCGCTGCAATGCAGTCCCTGTTCCGTCAGACGGGCACCGTGCGCGTGTCCGTCCAGGACGGACACATACGGTGTTAGGGCGTGAATTGAACCGCCTACAAATATGTCCACCGACGACACTGGGAAACAGGGGAAAAACGTGCGTTCGCAAGAGCAGGAGTATGCACGAAACACGGACCTGTTCCGTCAGACGGGCACCGTGCGCGTGTCCGTCCAGGACGGACACATACGGTGCTAGGGCGTGAATTGAACCGCCTCCAAATATGTCCACCGACGACACTGGGAAACAGGGGAAAAACGTGCGTTCGCAAGAGCAGGAGTATGCACGAAACACGGACCTCTTTGGTTACGCGCCCGCTCTCTCTGTGGGCCAGTGCGCCATGTCCGTCCATGACGGACACGCCTGGACACACCAGCTGCCTGGAAGTGCCTGTGTCGTCAGAGGGTCTTTCGCGCATACTGTACTCCTGCTTTGGCGTCCTCGCCTACTGTTCGTCTACCATGGACAGGTTGTAATCGCAAACAACACCGCAGACTGACCAAGATGGGATTTGTTAGTCCCACAGACGTCCGTCTTGTACGGACAAATATGGCTCGTGGTGCTGTCGTGCGATCGTCTCCCACTGTCCTCCGGTTGGGCCCCCTCCCGGAGGCGTCCGTCCTGGGCGGACAAATCTCTGCTCATTCCGCAACCGTGCAAACGTCATTCACTCCTTCAGTACGATGCCGGGCTCTGGCAGACCTCCTCTGCGGGTGTTCACCCTGGACGGACAAATCTGTGGTCATTACGCAGCCGTGCAAAAGTCACACCCAAACTCATTGCAAATATGATGGTCTTTCACACTGGGTGCGCGCGCCGACCTGTTCTAGCCTGATTTGCTCTGATGCAATGTAAGCTCTGATGAAGGAACCCCAAATGAAGCAAATCTCGCCAGTGTTACAATGCATCGGGCAGAATCAGTGCGAGACACAGTGAGTCGCGCCCTCAGTGTCAACACGATGCCGTGCCCTGGGTGGCTTCCCCCGTGGGTGTCCGTCCCGGACGGACAAATCTTTCGTCAGAAGGCAGGCGTGCCAGCGCAAAACACCAAATTCTTTCATTTCATAGAAAACCGTCCCTCATTGAAAGCGTCCTCCGCTCACTATTGTTCTACACATTCCAAGTGAAGTCCTTCAGAGTCTTTCTCTTCTTATTCCCCTCATTCACCACCAACCACACACATTTCAACTCTTCTGTCCCCTCGGGCAAGTGTCGCCACTTGGGATCTGTCTGCCGTCCGGTCCGCCATGCCCGATCTGCCTCTGAATGCGGCAGCCAGAGAAGGTCCTTGAACTTTTGGCTCCAAATGGCGTTTCGGACCTTTTTGATTCCCTTCTTATCGAGGCCTTCAATCAATAATGCCCAGCGCTTCCAGTATGGCATATGCTCGTAATTCTGTCTCTGGGCGGATTTCTCGATTTTCTCTGGAAACCAGTGAGCGAAGTGGACGTTGTGCCAGGATTCGGCTGTAGCCATTTTCAATGCAACCTGTAAGAAAATGCCTGAGAGGTCCGTCATCTGGAATAGGTCGTCCGTCACGTCCATCCGGTCATCTGGGCACATTGTAATGTAACTTCCTGCTGTTGACGCTTTCATGTTGGGGCCGTTATCGATGAGGTCAAAGGCGAAGGTACCCCAAATCTGCGATACTGTGTCGTTCAGGCCAACTTCGTCGTCATCCCTGGCAACGCCATCATCCTCAACGTCGTCTCCGATGAGTTGAGCGCGCGGCCGCACCGGGATGCTATCCTCATCCAAGTTGAACGTGTCCAGGCGGAGTTGATCGGGCTCCACCAAAGTCAAGAGGTTTCGGCGGGTTCGACGCCGGTTTTTCGTGCGAGTCGGGTTCACAAACGACCGGTCTGCGCGGACGATGGGGAGGTTGAATGCCGCCCTGAGGTCAGCCATTGAGTTGAAGCCGTACAGCGCATGGAGCACATTGTTCGGTACTTTCATGCCGGCGTACATCCGTGGCACGCCGTTCTGCTCCTTGATACCGGATATAAAGTATACGCCAAACTGGTAGTGAAGTGGCTCCCGGTCCCGGTCGTCCTTGACGTCTTCTCCCTGTAGCTCATTCGGCTGGTGATAACAGCACCAGTCAAGCAGCTCGATCTCGTCCTCGCCGGCCTGAGGGCGGTAATTGAGAGCATTGAGCATGTAGATGATTATCGCCCCGAGCGTGAGAGACTCTGGGATGGAACGAACGGCATTGTTGGGCGTGTCCTGAAGTGCCTTCAGGACGAGGAACATCCCTGTAAGTCGATACACCTTGAACATCCTGGGGGGGGCGGGGGCGTTGAGAATGCAGACGTATAAGTGACAGGTAGGGAGACTTACCACCAGTCGTTGGGTGGCACGACCGCGACGCACTCCCTCAGTATCCTGTTGGGCAGGCCCTGAAGCACCTCTGATGCATCGCACATCCGAACACGGATTTCCAGCCGGGCAGTCCCAACCTGTGCATTGGGCCCCATGCATGACTGGTAAGTCTCCTTCATCCTCTCAATGTCGGCGGTCAATTGCGCGATGTTGCTTGGTAAGGTATCATTGGCTTTGCGGCGCCTCCACAACCCTTTGTGCAATTGGTACGTCACCGACTTGTCCGTGGTGTACACATTGATGTACTGGACGCGGTCCCGGGTGCCGGCAGCGCCAGGCTCCACTCGAAACCCGGCAAAATCCGCGATTTGGGCCACGGTGTCCGTGTAGAACCGCCTCCCCTCTCGCAGTTTCGAGATTTGGCCGTCCGTGGCATTGGGAAGGACCTCTCTGAGAATCTTTGTGGGCGCAGTGTCCAGCCACTGCACGACGCCAGGGGTTCTGCTGTGGATCTCCAGGGTGACATCGACCCACCATTCGTCCTCCTTGATGCGTCTCATGTCAAGACACGAAGTGAAGTCGTAAAGGGCTGCCTCGCGCGCGTCGTGATCCGGAGGGTGATGTGTATGCCCTTCCTTGACACCTCTGATCTCGTGACCGAAAAAAACTTCCTCGAAATCTGAATGATCGTCGCACTTTTGGCGCAGGGCTGCAGTGAACGCAACAAGGTCGTCGCTGGGGATGTCCAAGGCGCCCCCGCGGATAAGGCCCCTTATGTCTCTGGCCAGCCGCATGGCGGAGTCATAATCTGGCGGCCAGTGGGCCATCCTCTCCGGCGCTACCTCTTGCACAGCGGGCCTGACGCACTCGTCGAACCATTTCCTCATTTGGCCCTGAGTCACTTTATCCACTTTCTTGTACAAGCGGGGAAAGAATGCGCGAGTTTGGTGCCGGGTGCCGAATTTACCGAAGCTGATATTGGGGATCGTGTGAAGAGGGACGTCAATTGCTTCGCCGTTCTGTGGTGTTTTGAGTAGACGACGGCGAACTCTCCATAAGTCCACTTACGACGTCGGCGACGGGGCCTTTGAGATGAACGGCGGTGCTCAAAATGTTCTGGAAAGGTGGGACAGGATAAACCGAGAATGGTACGCAGAAGGGGAGGTTCCTTGTGATCCCGAGCGCCGAGTCCAGGTCGCGTGTGACTGTGAAGTCCGTCGGGTGCGTTTCGGGCAAGCCTTGGCGAGCGTTGACACGCACTCGATGCGGCACGTCGTCCCCATCTTCATCCTCGACATCCTGGCGTCCGCACAAAACAAGATCAATGAACTCGGCAAGTCGGGCCTGGGCAACCGCCTCTGACTCCTGGTCATCGTCGACCAGTTGGGCGCTCACAAGGCGAGTGGCGGCTTCTCTGACGAATGTCTTTAGACTGACTTGACGTTCCGGCAGGTCTTCATGCGGTGCTCTGGGGGAGGTCATGCTGCTATTCGGAGGAGCTTAGAATTTTCGCTGCTCCCTTTTTAAATCACCCTTCCCAGTGGCCGGGTAGCACGGCCATCAACCCTGCACACCACGTTTTGATCCGGAGTACATGCGGTCCGAACGTACAAATAAGCCGTCGGTCGGTGGTCGTCAGGTAAGAATTGTGATGCCCACATTCACCCCGAGCCATGCCCTGCTCCTGCTCAGTCGCGACTCCGCTGTTTGGGAGTGGCCCGAATGGCAGGAACGCACTGGGAAGGTCACACCTCCGTATCTACCCGCGGCCGACGCAAGGCAGCTTGGGCTCACTCCTACTCAGCTGGATCAGATCAAAGCATATGCAGACAAGTTTTGGAATGCCGAAACCCAATAGTTTTCAGCCGCACAAGGAAGAACAATGACAAAGCGGGTCGTGAAGGGTGGACGAAGTTCTGCCGTGATCGTTGGGACCAGTGGGGGGTAGACGCCGTGTTGGAGCAAATCCTCGCGGATGCGGACCGTACTCCCCCTCAGATCGTAGAGAATATCCAGGTACGCAGTTCAGAAGTACTCCACTCGCTGCGCTGCTTATGCCATCCCGAAGGACGCGTTCCCAGAGATGGAGTTCTCCGGGGTGTCTGCCCTGTATCCGGCAATGGCCGAAGCTTTGTTTGGTAAAGACGGATTGACCAACCCAACGAAACCGATGCCCCTGCCCAAGCGGGAGGTGCAGGAGTTTTTGTCTGCCGTGGTAGCCTCCATGTGGCAGGCCTTCCGTACGAAATTCGGGCGAGACAAGACAAGAGCGACAAGGATAACGGAAGAGCTCGATGACACATGGGCGTGTGAGTAGGGTTTCACCCTTACTGTCCGCCATCTGATCCCGGACTGCAGCCCTATCCTCACCCGGAGGTGAAGTCACAAGAACCGTCCTGCGCAGCTATGCCTCAAAGCAAAGGAAATTGCAACATATTCTCGACCTCTGGGGCGAGTCAGAAAGTGTTGTTGAGCGCCATAGGGAGAATCTCATTCACATTCGAGATGAGCTGCAGACAGGCCCAGGAGCCCCATCTTGTAAGCTCTCCCTGGCCCATGCGTGCGCTTGACACTGACGCGCATGCACAGCATTGCCAAAAGCTCTACGCGACGCATTGAAACTGCTTGCCAGTGCTGAAGATGCAAAGTCGCTCGCGTCCGCCATATCCTCCCTCATGTCAGATGTGCACGCCGAGGCATCCCTGCCGGACATTGACCTTGACCGTGCGCCACCTGTCGAATGGGACACTGGGGTGGAGCACTATCAAAAAAAGTCGATGGACGACCTATGGCAGCTCCTGGGGGTCAAGGACTGTATTCCCCTCTTCAATGCCAAATATGACCCAGCCGCGGTTCACATTAGAGGGGACGACGCCTGGTTTGACGACAATGGCGAGCCGCTCCGCCCGCGGTGGCATCAACTTGTTGGCATTCACAGGATGCTGACGCGTGCAAGCACATCGAGCCCAGTGCTGCTTATGGACGATGTCGGATTGGGGAAGACCCTTCAGGTTATTGGGCTCTTCGCTATGCTTGATTTCTACAGGGAATACCACTGCAACCATGGCTCATATCCGGGAGAGTGGAGTAAGTCAATCTGCGCCTAGTTGTTTACCCTCCCTGACCCAGTGCACCGTAGCGTGGAAGGATAGATCTGGCAAACCGGACACCCTGCCAGCCACTCCCTTCCTGATCGTGGTGCCTCCGGGCCTCGTCAGTCAGGTCTGTGACGAAGCCCGCCGCTTTCTCAAGCCTGGTAGCCTGGACATAATCCCTTGGACGGGAACCCCCCACAAAAGAGAGACTTGCTGGGAGTGGGCCGACGCGCAGCGCGGCAGTACGATTCCGCTCTGAGGGGGTTTCTGGTTACATAATTAAATATATACTCAAATAATAGTCTTGAGACACTACTGGACACTAAAACGCAACTAGGAGTGGCCCTGGTACCAAATTTAAGTGATGGTGGGCAGTACTGTGCACTGGAGGGCATTACAATTTACATAAGTTGGGTGTACAGCTGCAGCTGAGGTGGTTGTTGTGATATCAAGAGCAATGACATCATTTCGGGCTCTAATTGTAATTTAAAACCCCAGAGTGACATCATCGTATTTCTGCCTGTGTTGTCTGGTGCAACTCAGTTGTCGCAACATCACCGTTCTGCAACTTCTGTATATGTTGCATGGCCTAGTAATCAGCGTATTTAGGCAATCATTTGTGTATATTGTGTGGAGCAAATGAGGAGGGGTAAAGTCGTGAGTTGACATAGCATGGGAGTGGATTTCCAAAAAAGGCGACACAGATGATCATTGCATGGGGTCGAAAAAACACTGTATATGGATGACATAAGCAACGATCGTAGGAATCGTAACCGTCACATGACTCCCACCCATTGTACGTGCCATATGCTACAACACCACTATCTTTCCTTTTGTCTTCCGACCACAGAGCACTGTTCTGATCAGACTCGTACTACTGTACCATTTCGATCGGTTCGCCGGTCACGCGTTACAGGGGGTGTCCGGCGTGTTGAAATATAGGTGCTGTCACAGGTCACACGGCGGGGTGGCGAAACCGTCTGAAGGATTTCACAAGGGCGTCAAAAATGACACCGGGAGGGCAGCAAAACAACATCAAATTGCAGAGCTCTAGCCTGCACAGCACAGTGGCATGACAGCAACAAAATCATGCAGTGGTGCATTGTACCTACCCAATGAATGGACAGTGAATGATTCAGGATGGAGGACTTGCAGACTGACAGCTCACGTTATGGACCTAAGTCCGGTCGAGTTGACCAGCCTGCAGCTCACTCTCTTCAGATGCGGCGAACTTCTTCATGAGGCGAAATGCTGCTGAGGTCACGGTCACACCCCATGAGTGGCGAATCTGAAATTTTGCCAGTTGTTTCACGGTCACACCAGGGCGGTGAACCAATCGAAATGGTACAGTATACTCGTTGGAACATATGAATAGTTGTGGCATACTCACTGCAATGCAAGTTTTGTTCCCCCCTGATTGCTCCGAGCACAATTCATGTGCTACCTTCATCGTCGTATCGTATAAGAGTCAACATCGGTTGACTTCTCTCATGCCTTAGCCTTAGCGTTTGCCTTTGCCTTCCGATCTCGCTTCTTCTCTTATCACTCTCATCTTGTTCCATCGGTGACTCGTCTTCTGATCGGTCGGAGCACTCGTGCTGGTCGTGAATGCCTTCATTACTGCGTGCTCTTGATCAGAGCACTTTACGTTGATACGCCTGGTGCAGCGCTGGGAGGCGATTGTTCGCCAATTTTCGCACTTTCAACAAGTCAACAAGCACAGCGCACAAGCTCCGACCGCTCGATTAGTCTCTCCGACCGATCGCAAGACCAGAGTCATAGCTCCGATCGTCGGAGTCGCACAGGGTGGTCGCGTGATCGCAACAATACCTTGGACATCACGCTTGGACCGTCGACCCAGTCGCACACCATCTACGCAGTCGTCCGACCACTTGCACACTGTTCCGACTGCGACCACGCGACTTCGAGCGCCACGTCTCCCACAGCTGTCGCAACTCAGCGGAATTCTGTCAGACATTTCGATCGTCGAGATCATCGCTCGAACATGTGCGCCACGCCGCTCCGACAACTCTGCAACCTCCGAGTACCTCCACAGTTGCGCGATTGTCCTCCGACCATTGTCCCGCTCAGGTCTTGAGCTTGCGCCTTATTTCTCCGATCCCGATTGTTCTGTGGTCGCTTCAGCACCCCGATTACCGCCTCATTGCTCCGATCATTGCACGCACAATATCGCATTTGTCCGACCGTTCGAAGAGTTGCAACATCGCAACGCTCGCCCGCGACCCCCTCGCACATCGGAGCATATTCCCTTGCTCTCCACGTCGCCATTGTCCCCTGTTCTTGTCATATTGTCTTGTCCAACATTGTAGGACACCGCTCTGATACTTCTTGACAGCGCAGATCATTTTCCATGCGCCTGCACTTCCCTCTTGACAGCGCTGATCACTTGCTCTACATTGTTTTCTACAGCCTCGCAGACCTTCATATACGTTCACATGACTCCCCTCCATTATCCGTACCATGTGCGACTTGCGCACCGTTGTTTGCCTTTGTTCCGATCGGTTTCCTTTGTTCCGACTGCATTTTCAATGGGACTCGTACTATAGCGATCGGAACGTATAAATAGCGGTCGGACACATGCTGCAATACAGATTCGGTTCCCCCCTCGCGGTTCAGGTCTCATTCGGAGCTCACACCTTCGTCTCTATTGTATAGTTAGCTCGAGGCTAGCTTCGTCGCCTTTGCCTTTGCCTTTGTCGTTGTCTCTCGCACTCAGTTTATCACTCTCCTCGCTCTCATCTGTTCCATTGTCGTCCCATTAGCCGTCGCCCTCGCGCTTCACTGCTCCGACCGTCTTGCGACCTTGGCGATCGCAGTCGCACCGCTCCCGTCCCGCAGCGGTCGCACTGTCGACTGAATCGCTCGCACGACTCACCTTTGTCTTCCGACCGTTGCCCCAGCTCCTCCGACCACTCACACATTCAGAACGGTCCAGCGTTGCTGCCTGCACGACTCATCGTTGCTCCGACCGTCTCGCGACGTCGGAGATCGCAGTGTCGCGTCTATCGCCTCGCAGCGGTTGCACCCTCAATCGGACCACTCGCACCACTCGTTCTCACTTAGGGTTATGGGGCATCGTAGGGTTCAGTAGGGTTGATTGAAAGCTACCCCTACCCACCATTCTGTGCACCCAGTATGAGTAGGTGTTGCACAACAGAGGGTACGCACATAGCACACCACCCGCGCAGAGCAATCAGGAGAGCAGTGATCGTCCAGGACGAACACACCGCAGCACATCCTGTTGCATCGCGCTGCTGGTAGTTGCATCGCTGAATTCGAGCGCTGTGCTGCAGAGCGCTGCCAGCACTCTGTAGTGTTCGTCCGGGACGAACACACGCAGCGCACCACCGGCGCGGAGCAATCGGGCGAGGAGTGATCGTCCAGGACGAACACACCGCAGCACATCCTGTCGCACGGCGCTGCTGCAGAGCGCTGCCAGTACTCTCTAGTGTTCGTCCGGGACGAACACACGCAGCGCACCACCGGCGCGGAGCAATCGGGCGAGGAGTGATCGTCCAGGACGAACACACCGCAGCACATCCTGTCGCACGGCGCTGCTGCAGAGCGCTGCCAGTACTCTCTAGTGTTCGTCCGGGACGAACACACCGCAGCGCACCACCTGCGCGCAGAGCAATCGGGCGAGGAGTGATCGTCCAGGACAAACACACCACAGCACATCCTGTCGCATCGCGCTGCTGCAGTAGTTGTGTGTCGCTCAATTCGAGTGCTGTGTTGCAGAGCGCGGCCAGTACTCTGTAGTGTTCGTCCGGGACGAACACACGCAGCGCACCACCCACGCAGTGTCCGTCCCGGACGGACACACACGGCGCACCACCCATGCAGAGCAATCGGGCGAGGAGTGATCGTCCAGGACGAACACACCGCAGCACATCCTGTCGCATCGCGCTGCTGCAGTAGTTGTGTGTCGCTCAATTCGAGTGCTGTGTTGCAGAGCGCGGCCAGTACTCTGTAGTGTTCGTCCGGGACGAACACACACAGCGCACCACCCACGCAGTGTCCGTCCCGGACGGACACACACGGCGCACCACCCATGCAGACCAATCGGGCGAGCAGTAATCGTCCAGGACGAACACACCGCAGCACATCCTGTCGCATCGCGCTGCTGCAGAGCGCTGCCAGTACTCTCTAGTGTTCGTCCGGGACGAACACACCGCAGCGCACCACCTGCGCGCAGAGCAATCGGGCGAGGAGTGATCGTCCAGGACGAACACACCGCAGCACATCCTGTCGCATGGCGCTGCTGCAGAGCGCTGCCAGTACTCTCTAGTGTTCGTCCGGGACGAACACACCGCAGCGCACCACCTGCGTGCGGAGCAATCGGGCGAGGAGTGATCGTCCAGGACGAACACACCGCAGCACATCCTGTCGCATGGCGCTGCTGCAGAGCGCTGCCAGTACTCTCTAGTGTTCGTCCGGGACGAACACACCGCAGCGCACCACCTGCGCGCAGAGCAATCGGGCGAGCAGTGATCGTCCAGGACGAACACACCTCAGCACATGCTGTCGCATTGCGCTGCTGCAGTAGTTGTGTGCCGCTCAATTCCAGTGCTGTGTTGCAGAGCGCGGCCAGTCCTCTGTAGTGTTCGTCCGGGACGAACACACGCAGCGCACCACCCACGCAGTGTCCGTCCCGGACGGACACACACGGCGCACCACCCATGCAGAGCAATCGGGCGAGGAGTGATCGTCCAGGACGAACACACCACAGCACATCCTGTCGCATCGCGCTGCTGCAGTAGTTGTGTGTCGCTCAATTCGAGTGCTGTGTTGCAGAGCGCGGCCAGTACTCTCTAGTGTTCGTCCGGGACGAACACACGCAGCGCACCACCCACGCAGTGTCCGTCCCGGACGGACACACACGGCGCACCACCCATGCAGAGCAATCGGGCGAGGAGTGATCGTCCAGGACGAACACACCGCAGCACATCTTGTCGCATGGCGCTGCTGCAGAGCGCTGCCAGTACTCTCTAGTGTTCGTCCGGGACGAACACACCGCAGCGCACCACCTGCGCGCAGAGCAATCGGGCGAGGAGTGATCGTCCAGGACGAACACACCGCAGCACATCCTGTCGCATGGCGCTGCTGCAGAGCGCTGCCAGTACTCTCTAGTGTTCGTCCGGGACGAACACACCGCAGCGCACCACCTGCGTGCGGAGAAATCGGGCGAGGAGTGATCGTCCAGGACGAACACACCGCAGCACATCCTGTCGCATGGCGCTGCTGCAGAGCGCTGCCAGTACTCTCTAGTGTTCGTCCGGGACGAACACACCGCAGCGCACCACCTGCGCGCAGAGCAATCGGGCGAGGAGTGATCGTCCAGGACGAACACACCACAGCACATCCTGTCGCATCGCGCTGCTGCAGTAGTTGTGTGCCGCTCAATTCGAGTGCTGTGTTGCAGAGCGCGGCCAGTACTCTGTAGTGTTCGTCCGGGACGAACACACGCAGCGCACCACCCACGCAGTGTCCGTCCCGGACGGACACACACGGCGCACCACCCATGCAGAGCAATCGGGCGAGGAGTGATCGTCCAGGACGAACACACCACAGCACATCCTGTCGCATCGAGCTGCTGCAGTAGTTGTGTGCCGCTCAATTCGAGTGCTGTGTTGCAGAGCGCGGCCAGTACTCTCTAGTGTTCGTCCGGGACGAACACACGCAGCGCACCACCCGCGCGAAGTAAGCAATCGGGCGAGCAGTGATCGTCCAGGACGAACACACCACAGCACATCCTGTCGCATCGCGCTGCTGCAGTAGTTGTGTGCCGCTCAATTCGAGTGCTGTGTTGCAGAGCGCGGCCAGTCCTCTGTAGTGTTCGTCCGGGACGAACACACGCAGCGCACCACCCACGCAGTGTCCGTCCCGGACGGACACACCACAGCACATGCTGTCGCATCGCGCTGCTGCAGTAGTTGCATCGCTCAATTCCAGTGCTGTGTTGCAGAGCGCGGCCAGTACTCTGTAGTGTTCGTCCGGGACGAACACACGCAGCGCACCACCCACGCAGTGTCCGTCCCGGACGGACACACACGGCGCACCACCCATGCAGAGCAATCGGGCGAGGAGTGATCGTCCAGGACGAACACACCACAGCACATCCTGTCGCATCGCGCTGCTGCAGTAGTTGTGTGTCGCTCAATTCGAGTGCTGTGTTGCAGAGCGCGGCCAGTACTCTCTAGTGTTCGTCCGGGACGAACACACACAGCGCACCACCCACGCAGTGTCCGTCCCGGACGGACACACACGGCGCACCACCCATGCAGACCAATCGGGCGAGCAGTAATCGTCCAGGACGAACACACCGCAGCACATCCTGTCGCATCGCGCTGCTGCAGTAGTTGTGTGTCGCTCAATTCGAGTGCTGTGTTGCAGAGCGCGGCCAGTACTCTGTAGTGTTCGTCCGGGACGAACACACACAGCGCACCACCCACGCAGTGTCCGTCCCGGACGGACACACACGGCGCACCACCCATGCAGACCAATCGGGCGAGCAGTAATCGTCCAGGACGAACACACCGCAGCACATCCTGTCGCATCGCGCTGCTGCAGTGGTTGCGTCGGGAGACAAACGTCCGCGACGTCCGAGCTTGGGAGAGATCGGCCGCAGCGTATGGCATACAGCTGTTGAAGTTTGTTGACTGTATTTGGTCCCCACCCTCCACGTCCTTACCCTTGGTCAATAGCTAGACAACCACAGTGGGGTATCCGTCTCGGACACCGCTTTGTATGTACAGCCGTGGGCTAGTTCGCAGGGGTTTGTCAGACGTGGAGTCTGTCTTGGACGGACGGACACCCAAGCTTATTCAAGTTCTTGCCGCCTGAACCAGGTGCCAGCGATGATTGACATGGTGTTGCTTGGCTAGCGTGAGAGACTTTGTGGGCAGCCGTGCAGGTGTCCGTCTGGGACGGACAGAACCTGGTGTTAGGGCCGGGCATGGAACCCTGACACAGGGTCAACTTAGGGACCCTGAGACGGAGGAAACTGTGACAGGGTCGGTTAGAGACCCTGTGTCAGGGTCGGTCAAGGCCCTGCAAGTAATGTATATGATTGGCGGGAGATTGTTGATGGCATCACCCAATGTTTCATCTGTCTTGACCAACCGGGCAAAGAGGCTCATATAAATAAGATGTGACTAGGTTTCCTTTTGGTGCAGCTGTTGAAAGCCCCAGTCACGGTAGGTCTTCCAAGTCTATAGCCCTTTTCAGCGGTGATGCTAACGAAGTGAAGTAGTGATCATCGATCAAGAATGACCTCTCGTCTGGCAAATGAAACGCTGGCACAAATATTCCTAGACTTAAGGATGATCCGTTCATGGGGTGAGAGTTGGACGGTCGTCCGCCTCGTGTGCCGGCATTGGAACGCCGTTGCCGTCAATTGCGCCGCACTGTGGGACACAATCTACACCCGACATGGTCTGGGTCCGTTGGCGATATCCCTCGAGAGGACGCGTCGCGCACCGATCACCCTGGTCGTGCAACCAATCAATGGGCGCAGCAAAATATCAAAGCAGATCGTCAAATCAATCGCATCATGCCAGGACCGCGTGGAAGCCCTCAATTTCTTTGTAACTCCGGATATTTGCAACGTGTGGAGTGGTTTCTCAAAGGAGATCCTTGCCGGGCCATTGAAGTCACTTGTTCTCTCACGCCGTGTGGGGTTCGCGAAGGTGGACTTGCGCATGCCGGATTTACTGCGGTTCTGTGGTGCCTTCGCTGGCCTGACGTACCTTGGAGTGCACGTTCACCTTCAGCCCGAAGGCCCCGTGCCAACCATCACCTTACCGGGACTGGAGACCCTGATTGTTGCGGCACAGTACATGGCGGAGGTCACCACACTCATCTCACACATCCGTCACCCATCCACCTGTCAACGCATCTTTATATGGGACGTCCACATGTGGCCAGAGGCCTACCCGAGAATATCGGAGGAGGCATTCATCCGGTTCATGGTGGACCCCCCCACTGAAATGGGAAAGGTGTGGTTCAACTTTCTTTTTTTTGCAATTCATTCAATGAATAATAGAACCTCTTTGACAGGAAAATGTCGAAAACATCCTCTACGATGTTTTTATTGCGCCAAGCAAAGACCCCAGCAATATGCAAATCGATGTAATTGCGCGCAAGCACTGTGGCGAGGTTACGGTCTGCATCATCGTTGCCCCGTGGGACATCCCGATGGGTCCTCGTCTTGCCCACGCTGCTGTCCGTGCAATGTCCGGGCTCAAGATGGATCAGCTGATATACACGATGGGTGACACGTCAACAGATGAAGATGTGTGGAGGGAATGGCTCGCGTCGGCCCAACACCTGAACGTGGTGACGGTCGACGGACACAGCGCGATTGCCTTCTGCAAAGCGATGAGCCAGGCGCCCGTGGATGGGTCGTACCTGTCCCAGCTGGACACGTTGATCATTGAAGAGGTGAACTTCATGAAGTACCCCACTGCGATTTTCCCTCAGGATGTCGAGATGTGGCGGACGAGTCGGGGCCGGTCTCCATTTTCGGTCGAGGTTGTGCGGTGCACGATGACGAAAGGGATACTCGCGGCGTGGGAGGAGGTAGCTCCAGGGCTGAAGATAAGGAGGTCGCACTGTAAGGTGGTACAGGTGGCTTAGGTACAAGTGGATGAATGCCTGTTTCAAACGAGTGTCGTCGCACCATCATGTCAACCAGGCAGGGTGAACGTCGAGCACGGACCGCGCAGCCCGCGGCGACATATAATAAACATAGCGCAAACAGAAACCAGAAAAATTGTACACTTTGCCTGAAACATTACGGGTAGGGCGAGACCTTGCCTGGGTAAATTAAATGATTCTACCACCATTATTCGTTATTGCAACACCTGGAGAGCGGTGGTTGTTGCTGAGGTGGGGCATTGGGAATGCTTCATGGGAAGGGTGCATAGGTCGCTCACAGGAGATGGGCGCGTCCGTCCTGGACGGACGCCACCAGTGCACTTCACACAAGTCACGTGATTGTGCAGGAGCACAGCAAGCGTTGCCCACATACCCCACTGGCATGATAACAGGCGTTACCTAAGATGGCGCGGAAAAGGGCTATCGTAATGCATGCTCTCGAGAAGTGAACACTTTGTCGAGGTCGCTATGAAGGGGTGGAGGTGTGGGCGTCCGTCCCGGACGGACGCTCCGAGTCCAAGACAACCTCACACAGGTCACGTTACCGCACAGGAGCGCCGCGAGAGCCGTCCGTCCGCGACGGACACCTGGTGCCCATACAGTTTGGCTGCGCTCCACTCGCATGAAACCAGGCTCCCCCGGGCGTAAAAAGTGTCATCGTAAATACATCCTGTCGAGCTCGCTAACATTATTGTCACATCCTATGGAGGACAGGGCGCGTCGGCACCGACCCGTCACAGATCCGTGGCATTTACATGCTCATCGCGAATCAATCGAGGCGGACCCGACGTGTGCAACACAGCCAGGGCATGTATTCAAGCATCACATATCCAGCATGAATCTGTATGTACTGGTATCATGGCACATTTGGGAGGTCTGTGAACACAAGTAGGCGGCGGGGGTGGTCGAAACCCTTTCGCGCGCAACCACCGCCATGCGTGCTCTTCGTGCATAAAGCCCGCCGCAGGCTTTCTGGCAGCCTTCAAGCGGTCTCTGGACCAAGGGTGAGATTTTGGCAAGTGTGGGCGCGTCAAGACGTACCGATCGTGGGTCACATAAGAATCAGAACCATCCCAGACCCCATAGACCTCCCAGCCTCCTCTCCGGGGCTTCTCACCGCGGAGCTCGTTGAGAATCCAGCTCACCAGGCGTTCACCATAAAGGCCCAGTGGTTGCGGCGGGTCCCGATCGGGGTCAAAGTCGACGAGGGTGGGGTCCTCGTACCATGCAGGGTCCGCGTATACGGAGGGAATGGGTGGGTTCACAATGCCCTGGCTCATCAGGAGGAGTGATGCGTGCTCGAATGTATCGCACTCCTTCCAATGCATGCCTGGGTCCAGATTGCGCAGTGTGTCCACCGCGGACCTGTGAATGGACGGTGAGCATGAAAAGCTCGGAGTGCTCGACGCGTTCGCTACCTGACACAGTACACCCCAGCGAGATCGGTGTTCCAAACAGAATAGTAGCTGCGGATGTCGTGGCGGGCAGCCGTGACATGGGCGTGCAAGATCGCCACGAGATCAGTGCGGGAGAGGGATTGCATGACAGACGGAAGAAGGAGCTAAACTGGGTGGGGGGGGGGGGGAGGAATGTGCAGGCGCCTTATAACGTGGCGGACTCAGGTACAGCGAGATGCGATCAGCGTGGGATGCCATATGACCAACAGCATTCTTAGGGCACACATCAGAGAAACGGACGAGCTCAATGGAAGCCTATTTGTAGCTTCTATTGAGTCCAGTGAGCCCCGTGAGGATTGCGCTTCGTGTTGCAGTCAACTGATCACAAGCGGGACCCCCCGGCGTGTCCGTCCCGGACGGACACTTCGGGTGGGTGGACTGCGCGAGCGCAAATCCAATGCCCCTCACGCGGCGTGTCCGTCCTGGACGGACAGCTCGGTGCGCTGAGTGTGCTACCACCTGCCCCTGCAGCAGCAACCCGGTTCGTAGCCGTGTTTTGGCACTGAGGTGAGAAGCGTTCAAGCGATGCGCCAGAGCGGGACGCGAGCGCCAGGGAAGTGCTTTACCCAAGCTTCGCAGCACTGAGGCTGTTCTGGGAGAAAGAAGAAGTACAAATATGAATATGTGCCTGACTCAATTTCGAGTGTGGGAGCCCGTGGGGAGCGAGGTCATTGCATAACATGAATGGTGCTTTATTGAAGCCAGAGGACAAGCAGAATACAACCAAAATTGTGCGCGTGCCAGAAAAACACGCAAAATCCAACGACTGACATCACTCGAAAAGCGTCGCTGCGGGCGACAGCTACCTTGCCATTTAGTCTCCGTGGCTGACCTTGGCGCAGAAGATAGTGGTTCAGTTGTAAGACCTTGCCATTGTCCATTGTCCAGCCGTTGCGCGCACGGTGACGGCAAAATAAATACAAACATATGCGAAAGAGGATGGTAAATATGCCTGTAAATGTGCCTGACTCATTATGGGGAGCGAGAGACCTTGCCAGGGCAAGGTAATACTGATTCAAAAACTTGTGTTATTTGGGAGCAGGAAAACTTAATCCTTGTAATGTACAGAGAGAACATAAGAGAACATAAATGTACAACGATTGCAAACCACGCATATTTTCAACCCGACCAACAATCAGCAGCTGACACCGGTCTTTCACCATACGCTTGCTCCGCCGCCCGGCATCGCTTCCCACAGACTCCCACGATCGCGTCAGGGCGGGCGGGCCGGCTACTGCCGGTGGTTTTACTGGAGTGCATCAGCAGGTGCTCTACGTGGGAGCCGGAGGGGACTAACCTGGCCCTGGACGGGCTCCTCGTCAAGAAGTGGGCGCCCGCCCGGGCCGCCGGACGCGAGCCTCCGTAAGGACCGCGTCAGGGCCTCTACGACTGGCCGCCACGTCACGCCGTCGTTCACCCCGGTGACGAAGACTGTCGACGTCCAGTGCTGGCCATTGTTGTCGGAAATACTGTACACTTTCCGCCCAGAGCCAACGAAGGTCTGGGACTGGGGGGTCTGCGCGATCGCAACGCTGACACGAAAGTAATGTGAGCTCATATGAGGGGGGACTGTGGAAGCGGGTACAGACATCATGTCGCCGACGCCGACGAGGACGGGGTTGATGGAGACGAAGAGCGACTCCATGGCGTCACCGTGGGCCAGGGACTCTTCAATATATTCCGCACACCGGGCAAAAGCAGAATCGGGCAGGCGGGACATCGGTGTTGGGAGAAAGGAGCAGCGTGATCCTCAAATCGCTTCAGGTTCCTTAAGTACCCTCCATCTATTATTGTAAGGTTTTCCAGCGGAGCCGGAATCTGAGTGCAAAGCAGAGATCTTGCTCTGAACTTAGTTGGTCACCCATCTTTGTTCTGCCCACCATAACTACAATGCAGCCATACGTCTGGCAGGATGATCAGCTCGAGGCCCTTGCAAGGAGACGCATCATATTGACCAGCAGAACAGTGGTGAGGCAGTTTATACGTTCTCGACTGGCGGAACCACCTGACGTGTCGTGTAGAACTGGGAATCGACAGTTGTCTTGGTGGACGGATATGAGGGCGAGGAGTATGTGATCAAGGTCATTGACCGCGAGTCGGAGGAGCTATCTGTCCTGCGCATCCTCACCCAATTGCCTCACCGTCATAACCACACAATCCCAGCCGAGATATTGGAGTGTGAATCCACGGCGATAATTGTCATGCCTCGAATGACGACGCAAGACCGAGTCATGTGGCTCTGGCGCGCACCCGAGTGGAGTTTTCTGAATGTCATCGAGCAACTAATCGAGGTATTTATTGGCTGCCCTGTTATTGTAGATATATCTGACATGGGGACCTGATCATTCACCTTTAGGGAGTGCGCTTCATGCATCACCACAAGATAGCTTACATTGTGGGCCTACTTCTGGAAACAACGGGAAGCCAGGGATATCACTAATATTTTGGCCCACTAGGACATTGCCCCGTCCAATCTTGTGTTTGACAAGCAGGGAAACAAGGTCTTCTTCATCGACTTTGGGTCGTCCAGGTGGTTGCCTAACTACCGACTGGGTGAGACTGCAAATGCGGATGCCATTGTGGCACATTACCACCCCAAAGACAAGGCAAATGCTCGTGACCCGTTTCAGTTTGATGTATTCGCCTTGGGAAACACAGTAATGACAATGTTGGCGGTCGGTCCATTTCTTCTGTGCTCAGTCTAGCTCAGAAGATGTTAACACTGTTGGCACAGATTTCAGGAAAGACAGGTCCAGATATCACTTGCCTGAACACATTTGGCCATGCTCTGTCTGTGGAGGCAGCCAACAATCGTCCCAGTATGCGGACAACTGTCTGGGGGTTCAGAGCTCTGAAGATTTGGTTAACTGCCACTGCATGGTTGCCATATGTTGCCACAGAGAGTACATCGTGAGTTAGCTCACTGCTGGGGAAGTCTTGTGGCTGATACCTCATACAGCGCGGGCATCATCGTGCGCGGTTGGAAGGTCATCTGGTGTGCGGTGCAGAAGTTGCCGCTCCGATGGTAGGGGTTGCGCTTTGGGTGGCGGCATATACAGTATGGGTATTCATGACTGGAAAATCATTGGTCAGGACATACGTACATGTTGCGACCTCCGAATTTCAGCACTAGCCCAAGCGCGGCGCGTGTCGTTTCCCCGCTGCGTTCTGTCTCATAAGTTGAGAGTATTCACGCAATGCAGCAATATCGGGTAGCTGCGGTACCACCCGAGTGTGTCCGTCCCCGGCACCACTGTGCGTGGGAAACTCAGGCCACCCGGGCGACGTGTCCGTCCCGGACGGACACCGTGGTGCCCGAGCGCAACCAGCACACCCTCGCAGTGGGGCGACAAGACACGCTTCCTCGCCGCATTCTGATTCTTAGATTGAAAGCGTCATGTGATAGAGTGTTCACGGGATGCCGCAATTTCCGGCCTCTGCGGCATCACCCAAGCGTGTCCGTCTGGGACGGACACCTCGCAGGGCAGCACTGTGCGTGGGAAACTCAGGCCACCCGCGCGACGTGTCCGTCCCGGACGGACACCGTGGTGCCCGAGCGCAACCACACCCTCGCAGTGGGGCGACAAGACACGCTTCCTCGCCGCATTCTGATTCTTAGATTGAAAGCGTCACGCTCAGTAAAAACGGAAGTCGCGCTGCAGTCCTGGCAAGTCCCTAGACACGCGGGAAAAGTCATGTAGATACAGAATTCTGACTTGGAAACCGGAAATTAAGTATTGAAAATGCTTTCCGGTCATCTGGGGTCGCATTATAGTCGTATTCCAGTCATATCATAGTCTCAAATCACGCCAATCAGGTCATGTCACACAGAATCGGACTGGGAGGTGACTTTCTATTTTTACTGAGCGTCACGTGATAGAGTGTTCACGCGATGCCGCAATTTCCGGCAGTTGCGGCATCACCCAAGCGTGTCCGTCTGGGACGGACACCTCGCAGGGCAGCACTGTGCGTGGGAAACCCAAGCCACCCGCGCGACGTGTCCGTCCCGGACGGACACCGTGGTGCCCGAGCGCAACCACACCCTCGCAGTGGGGCGACAAGACACGCTTCCTCGCCGCATTCTGATTCTTAGATTGAAAGCGTCATGTGATAGAGCGTTCACGCGATGCCGCAATTCTCGGCAGTTGCGGCATCACCCAAGCGTGTCCGTCTGGGACGGACACCTCGCAGGGCAGCACTGTGCGTGGGAAACTCAGGCCACCCGCGCGACGTGTCCGTCCCGGACGGACACCGTGGTGCCCGAGCGCAACCACACCCTCGCAGTGGGGCGACAAGACACGCTTCCTCGCCGCATTCTGATTCTTAGATTGAAAGCGTCACGTGATAGAGTGTTCACGCGATGCCGCAATTTCCGGCAGTTGCGGCATCACCCAAGCGTGTCCGTCTGGGACGGACACCTCGTGGGGCACCAACCACTGTGCGTGAGAAACTCAGGCCGCCCGCGCGACGTGTCCGTCCCGGACGGACACAACAGTGCTATAGCACGCCTTGCTGTGACGCCATAAGTGTCATCGCATGACGCTCTCAATCTGGAAATCAGAGTGCCTGAGAGCGGTCGCGCTGCACAAGAAATAGCAACGCCATATCTAGACAAAGTTCAGTTCGGAAATGAAATGAGTGCTGACATGGCAGAGAAGGCCGCTGCGAAGAATCCCGTTGACAGCAGAAAGTTTGCTATTTGAAATGAAGTGAGGATATAAGTCAACCGCGAGAGGTCCATGCCTGGGTAGCAGACGAGCTCGTCGGTGTATCGCTGATTGTGAGTGAATGTCCATCCCAGAGCGATGCATGTGCTTCGCTCACAGCGCGCTCCCCCAGAATTCCCGTCATGGTCCTCCAGAACCAGCCCGTTGAGGTCATCTCGAAGATATTCCGGTATGTTGCCGACGAGGGCGACCACTCGATGAGAATGTTGCTCACGCTGAGTGGCCTGAACCGCTATTTGCGCGAGGTGGCATTACACGAGGGCGACCTGTGGACACGTATCGACATGGGGTATGGCCCGTGGTGGACAGCAGAGCTGTTTGAACGCTCAAAAAACGCATTGGTCGACTTCATCGCCCGCCGCCAGCTCGATCATGCAACCTGTGCACTCCTCATCAAGCACCAGGGTCGCCTACGGCATGTGGATCTGCGACAAGCTGGTGACACTTATTCACTGCTGCAGCGGATGACTGGCCCGGCGGACGCGCTGGTAGCCATCGCGCTTGCTACCCCGGTCGGCCGCCATGAATGGCCCACCGAATTCCTCGCCCATGGATGTCGCAGCCTCACGGACATCTCGCTGGGTCACCGAGTCAGCTTCGGATTCATGGACGGCAACGACTACTCAGTACCTCGAGCGCTGCAGCCCATTCGCACATTCCAATCATTGCAGCGCCTGGCGTTCGACGTTGATTTCCACATTGGTGTAGAAGTACAAGCCGTGACGTTACCCCATCTCCGCGTGTTGCGTCTCACATGCCGTGGCCCTCCAGACGGGATCCGGCAATTCCTCTCCATGGTGACAATCCCGCCCACCTGTAATAGGAAAATCACCCTTAGCAGGGGTCGCATCGATCCGTTCGAGATGGGAGGGTTAGCAGCTGCCCTAGCATTTCCGGAGCACAGCGTATGTTGGTGATTTCTCCTTATGAGCCAACGTTGTTCATTGTCCATGCCACCCACAGCCTACTCTTCCGATACCGACAACAGTCTCAGTGTCCTTGCGCAACAATGGCAGAACCTGCTGTGTCCACATTACGAGTGATACAGAAGATGCGACGATACTCGTCTCCGTGTATCAGCACCGTACGGCTTTGCTGTCCGCTTGCCTGCAGCTGCTCAGAAGGCGAAACACACAGGCGTTCCGGTACCTTGGTGACACCATCAATCTGGATTTTCGGGACTGGAGGGACATCATGGATCCCCTACACCAGCTCACTGTCATCACCCTCAACGAGGCTGGTGCTGATGGATGGATGAGAGCCTGCGTGGGTGGTGATCAGGGCGGGCAGTTTCTACCCCAACTCGCTCGGGTCACCATCCACGACTGTGAACGCGTCAACCTCTTCCACTCCGGGGCTTTTCTGGCGGAGGCGAAGTGGGGCAGGGCGGAACGCACGGTGGTATTTCAGAGATGTGTGCTACAGGACCAGGCTCTTGTGCTTTGGTCCAGCAGGGCGACCGCTGGTACGGTTGTGAAGTTGGATTGCTGCTACTGGGTTGATCGGTACCATGATGCAGTGGCCGCCCCAACGCCCCCTGCTGCGGGCTTCGAACTTAGTAATGATATTTTCTGACTGCTGTATGTACTCGAAACTCGCCCCAGGCGGAGAACTTACCTATTGCTCGAGGTTGTTGTGGGCATCCCAGCCAAGTAGAAATCAACATATGTGCCTGACTTAATTTCGGGCGGCCAGCAAGGTATTTAGCATAAATTTGTCCAGCACCGCAGCCGGGGCTGTCGAGTAGTTTACGTTAGAGAGCGGAATGCAAGCAACAACTTGCCGGCTGTGTTCTTCAGAGTGTCCGTCGTTGGATGGACATACTGGGAGGACATCCTTGTAGAACTTCCACAACGCGTGCGCACAGCACCGCCGACGTGCGCGCCAAACGATTGAGCGAGGCCGCGAGGTGTCCGTCCGGGACGGACACGCACACATGTTGGGTGGACACACAATTACCTGCTGATCGGGTAGCACGGGGTCTGAACTGCCGATGGGGTGACATGTACAGATGTTCAGGCAGCATGCTCTGCATAGCCAGCTATTCCGAGAAATGAAAAAAAAAAATCGTCGGAGTCACAATCATACAGCGGAGCGATCGGGGATAGCGTTGCGGGAAAAACTTGTCCTAAATTTAGGTACGGCAGCCAAAATAATTATCATTATACTCCAGCGTCTCTGTGATTTTTTCTTCTGCGTGGCCTAGTACATGCATAACTAGTCTAAGGATTGGCCCGGGGCCAGCGCCGCAGGCGGGAAAAAACTGACGGTAGAAATCCGAAACCACGTGCCTTTTCCCCCGGTAATTGATATACCGGTTTGATACCTCCCCAGTTGGGAGCCCATAGGTAACTTACCGGAGATACTGGCCGGAGGTTTTTCCCGCAACACTAATCGGGGAAGTCCTTCGGACCAGAGATGTACATAAGGCTGGATGGAGGACAGCACGGGAGGAAACCCTCTCTTCCCCTACACCCAGGTATGTATGCTATATTCACAGGTTCATATATGTGTTTACTGGGATCCGAAGGTGACATGGTGCAAATAACCATCGACGACCTGGCCCCCGAGATTCTAAGCACAGTGTTCCGGCACCTTGTGTGCGATCGGGTCGACGTGTCGTCCTTGTTGCGCACAGCGACCGGCGTCTGCCAACGATGGCGTAGGATCGCGTTGGAAGACCATGAACTCTGGTGCCACATCGATGAGCTCGATGGCGAGGACTGGGCGATCGAGTGTTTTGCGCGAGCAGGGGCCTGCCCGATCGAATTTGTCGGCACAACCTACATGGGCCCACGCATCTCAGCCAAGCTGGTCGAACACCAAGCGCGCCTGCGGACGCTCGAATTGTGCTGGACTGCGGAGTATGGCGAGGCAACTCCCCCACTGTTACACCAACTCACTGGACCTGCACAATTACTGGAGTGCCTTACCATGGGTTGCGCATCGGGCTGGCCACTTTTGAAAAGGGTACGACGTTTGCCCAGTGGCTTCCTGTCACGAGGAACGCCCCTTCTCCGAAGCGTGACCTGGGTCGACTTAGTGTGGCCGCAATCTGTACCCGCCTCCAGCCAGTTGGTGTCATTCCGATTGCGGTCCGGAGGGGAAGAGACATGGTGTGGCGCACCAGTAACCCTGGACCGTGACGCTCTGCGCCTCTTGCGGGGATTCTGCCACTTGGAGAATCTCGACATCGAACTCCACCTTGCAGACACCGCCACGTTCGGGGCGAGCGATCCAGTGATATTCCCTCGCCTTTCCACACTTCAAATATATGCGCCGAGATTGTATGATCGGTCGGCCGGTCGGTCCATCGTCCAGTTCATGGGCGCCATCCGCTTTCCCGTTACGTGCAAACGATCATTTATTCTGGAGGGGGTGCACGGTGAGGCGGAGACTCTGGCCGCAATGGTGTTCCCACACGACATGATTGGGGTATGTTTATTGAGTACCATGAGCAGGCGGTTCACTGACATACACTGATACAGCAGGTTCCCATGGGGTTGCCCATGACTGTCCAATGCTTCGAGTCTGATATCCGTGGCCGCCACATCATGAAATTAGGAAGTGACTGCGAGGAATGTATCATCGATTTTCCGGATGGGATATCCTCTTGGCCATGCCTCTGTATGGGCCTGCTAGGAACCAGGAATATATCAACCCTTCACTATCGTTGGCACGATGTCGGGTCTGTCCCCCGCCTTCTCAAGTCGCTTATAGCGGGGGTGGGCGGGGGCCCATGCCTTCGTCGCTAACATTGGTGACCATTGAGGACTGGATACTGGGCAGCAGGGATCTTCGGCGGTGTTGGAGTGGCTGAAGTCAAGTGATTGGGGAGCACCAGAACGTAGGGTCATTTTCAAAGGCTGCTCGGTGAACGGGAGAGATGTCGAGGAGTGGTCCAGCCTTGCCGCGGATGAGGTAAAACAGTTGATGTTTGTAGATTGCGATCTCCACGGTCCGCCTGTGTGTAACAGTTCTCGTTTGGTCGTACATTCTACTCCAGCGTAGTTGACAGGTACCGTTTGCATTTGTTTCGCCGCTCTGGTTACGCCTTAGGGTTTAGGGTTTTAGGGTTTAGGGTTTAGGGTTTAGGGTTTAGGGTTTAGGGTTT